>CAUYSK010024904.1:0-14247 GCA_963575035.1 Avahi laniger | reverse complement strand
CCGCAGTTAGAATAAACCAGAGTCCATGCCATCAATCAAGGTCCTTCGTGATCTGGCCCCTGCCTCCCTCTCTAAACTCTTCTCATATCACTCCCCAAATCATCACACACTGTGTGTCAATCTCTCTGGCTTCCTTAAATTCTTTAAACACACCATGACCTTCGTTCTTGCTATCTCCCTGCCGAGAACCTTCTACTCTAAATTCCTTGTGGGCTCCCTCTCATCATTCATGTTACAGTCTTTTTTTTTTTTGAGACAGAGTCTCACTTTCTTGCCCGGGCTAGATTGAGTGCCGTGGCGTCAGCCTAGCTCACAGCAACCTCAAACTCCTGGGCTCAAGCGATCCTCCTGCCTCAGCCTCCCGAGTAGTTGGGACTACAGGCATGAGCCACCATACCCGGCTAATTTTTTCTATATATTTTTAATTGTCCAATTAATTTCTTTCTATTTTTAGTAGAGACAGGGTCTCACACTTGCTCAGCCTGGTTTTGAACTCCTGAGCTCAAACAATCCACCCGCCTCCTCGGCCTCCCAGAGAGCTAGGATTACAGGCGTGAGCCACCGCGCCCGGCCTCTTAGAGCCCATTTTCATTCCCCTGGTCTGTCTTAATGGTACGGTTAGGACGGTTTTCCCCTAACAGTTACCCAATGAGAAGTAACACTCATGAGTCACTGAGGGCCCCTGAGTGTGCAGCCTGGGCTAGAAACATGGAAAAGTTCATCCTCTCACCTTAAAGTAGATGGAAGCAGCGAGAGTAAATGGTAGACAGAAGGGGAACAGACTTCATTACATCTTCTGAGTTAATATTGACCTGGGAAAAATACAACGATTTCAAAGATTGTCCTGATAGCTGACGACGTCTCCTTAATTGGAGGTAATGTCAAAAAGGTGGCTATTCCCCAAAATTCCCGCTCATCCACCATCTGCTAGTGATAAAGGGTTGGTAATTAAGGAGTGTTAAGAATAAGTTCTAATTATCTTTCTACCCCTGTCTCTTGTTCCCTTGGTGCTCTCTGATAGCCTTAATTGAAGCCCACATGTGCATGCCAACTCCTTCCGTGTGAATGGGCAGTAATCATCATAAATCCAGAATTGCCCTCTGGTAGGTGTCTGATGTTTAGAACATAATCTTAAACTTCTTACCTTTTCCGTGGCTACTCATATTATTTACCTGAATCACTCTGAGTGTGGCATTGACGAGAGTTCCAAATTGAATTCCCAAGGAATGGAACTTATTAATTGGCTTAATCCTCTTTGGTACATGTCATGGTGCAGTGGGATTGGCAGCCTTTCTCAACAAGCCATGTGCATTGCAATGTGTGTGGTCATATTCTAATGGTATCAATTATTCTTTCAAAAGTCATAGAAACGAATTTTAGAATCTCTACTTTCAATAGGGAAATTTTGTCTTATGCTTTGGCTACTGCCAGTAGAAAACAGAAAAAGAAGAACAGTATTATTTTAGAAGTAATTTAGGACTGCTGAGTCTCTGGCTGTATGGGAGGAAGAGTTCGTTTGCTCTCTACTGCCAGATAAAAATGATGACATTCAGATTCTACGTTGCTATGGTGTTTGGGGTGTGAGAGATTCACCTCGCTGCACTGACCTGGAAAAGTACAAAATAATTGTTTCACTGAGACCATCATAAATATATCTCCACAGTCGTGCCCAGAATCCACAGAAGATCCCAAAATGTCTGAGTTTATAAAATTTATTTATACCCAGCATCTGTTCAATTTCATCAGTAATTATTTTAGTAAAAATTGGAGAGCCGGATCCCGATAGTTTTCTACTTTATCACACAATCGAAAAATGCAGAAAAATGCAAGCAGTTATTCTTTGTGGAACACTTATAGGAGCAAAACCATATGCTGTTCTTGTTTGGGATAATTATAAATCTTTAAACATCTAAATGTAGTTGTTTTTAAAACTGGCATTAACTCCAAAACAAACAATTTAATGTGAACAACTCAACACCTAGAATGTCAATGTGCAAAGAAGTTCATTAAGTTTATGCATATGTCCATGCAAATAATTACAAATGCCTTTTGTGTGCTTGCATGAATAATCAGGGTAGCCCTATAAATTAATACTTTTCTACTTTTAAAATATTATACCAGGACTTGAAGCCTTTGAATTTTATAGTTAGAACTTTAAAATCATCTAGTTCAGTGGTTCTCAAACTTGACTATGCATTACATGCTTTGGAGTTAAACTTATATACCTGACCCCATGTTTGAGATTCTTGTTCACTGTGTCTTCAGTAGAAACTTGGCCTGTATAGTTCACAGATCATCTCATGGGTACCTGTGTTCATTTCCTAGAGCAGTTATAACAAATTACCACAAACTGAATGGGTTTATACAACGGAAATTTATTCTCTCACAGTTCTGGAGGCTGGAAGTACAATTCAAAGTGTTGGCGGAGCCATTCTCTCTCTAAAGGATCTAGGGAAGAATCCTTCCTTACCTTTTCCCACTTTCTGGTGATTACTGGCAAACCTTGACTTGCAGCTGCATCACCACATCCTCTACCTTTTTGTCACATGGCCTGCCTCCCTGTGTGTTTGTGTCTCTATGTCTCTCCTTACAAGGACACTGGTCATTGGATTTAGGGCCCACCCTAATCCAGAATGATCTCATCTTAACTTGATTATATAATATCTCCAGAAATCCTATTTCCAAATAACCGCACATTCACAAGTACCAAGGGATAGAATTTTTTAGCCAGGGGGGAATGACACATTTTAGCCCTCTACAGTGATCTAGTTCCTATAAAATCTACTGACATTATGGAGCTTAAAATAAAGAAGTTCAGCAACTTGTATTAGTTACCTATTTCTTCATAAGAAATCCTCCCCTAAATTAAAACAATAAACCTTTATTATTGGTTATTATTATTAATACTTTCTGAGGATCAGGAATCTAGAAGCAGCTTAGTTAGTTCTTCTTGAGCCAAGTCTCTTGTGAACTTGTAGTAAATTTTTGTCTGGGGTTTCAGTCAGCTGACAGTTTGAATAGAGTTGGAGGATCCACTTCCAACCCAGTTGGTTTCTCACTCTCAGTTGGCTTTAGGCCTCAGTTTCTTGTCATGTCAGACTTTCTGTAGGGATATTCTTGATATGGCAGTTAGCAAAGACCACAGTGAGTGATCTACAATAGAAAAAGAGAGATCAACCAAGACAGAAGCCAGTGTCCTTAGTAACCTAACCTTGAAAGTGATGTCCCATCACTTGTCATGTTTAATTCATCACACAGACCAACCCCAGTGTGCTGTTGGTCTGTGTACAATGCCAGGAAGCGTGCGTCAGTGGACTGTCTTGGAAATGAGCTACCACAAGTAGGGAGTCAGGAATTCCGACTTCAGGGCTAGGAGTCTAAACCATTTCACCTGAAGGTATAACCCAAGGGTCAGAGTTACTTGAGAGCTCGGTAGAAATACTGGATCTCAGGCCTCATGTCAGGCATACTGAATCAGAACCTATATTTTAATTGCATGCACATTATATTTTGAGAAGCACTAGGCTAGAACAAATTACTAATTCAGATACGTTGCCCTTTCAAAGTGATTGCCTTGAATAGTAACCTGCCCCAAAGAGCTTGCCATTGCTTGAAATCTGCTATGAACTTTGCTCTGGGCCAGATCATAAAACATACTGAGAAATCAGTGTCTTCCCACTGTGGCCACACCACCTCACCGTAATCATAACATTTTACCCTTTGGTCATACTAATTTTATTCAACAGAGTTGACTCAAAGATTTTTTATTCATTTTTAAAACACTAGAAGTACACTTAAAGAATAAAAATCTATTCCGCAGTAAAGGTGTTAAAAATGTATTATGTCTTCCAAAGACCATCCCCAAATCATAATGCTGTTTTCAGGAATGGTGCCATGTATTAATATTTCTGGCTTCTTAATTTCTTCTGGAGGAAAAATCATCATCTTGCCTTCAAATAATTTGAAGCCACTGGTGAACTGAGTCTAATTAAAAATGCAACAAAGCTCAGACAAAAATAAGATACAAACAGGCCCCCATTCTAGCAGCCCAATAGAAAAAGGAGCCTAAACTTTTCTAGACGATAAATTTTTATTTATCATTACATTATTTTTTGTTTTTTATGCACAATGACTTTCATGTGATCAAAACTTCTAAGACACATCAAAAAAGCAAAAACACGAAAGTATTGGCATGTAGTCAAAAGAGGAAAGAGTTGATAAAATCAGATTCAGAGATGGCCTAGATGTTGGAATTTTCAGACAAAGTCTTTAGAATCACTATGAGAAATATGTTAAATGATCTAGAGAAAAGATTAGCAACATAGGGAATAGGAGAGAAATGGAAACTATGGAAAAGAACCAAACGGAGTTCATAGGAATAAAAAATTGAGAATATAAAACTTGAAGAATTTATTCGATCTGGGCACAAATGAGGAAGGATTCAGTGAACTTGAATTGATGTCAATAGAACTTATCTGATCTGAAATCTATGAACATCAAAATCCTTAACAAAATATTAGAAAATCAAATCAAACAATACACGAAAAGAATAATACACTGTGACCAGAGTTTTATCTTAGAAATGCTGTTTGTTGAGCACTAAAATATTTACCAATTTAATTCACCATATTAAGAAGAAAATATCATAAGATGACCTCAATAGAATCAAAACATGCATTTGATAATATCCAGCACTCATTTTAGTAAGAACTTTCAGAAAATGAGAAATAAAAAGAAACTTATTCAGTCTGATTTAGAGCATCTATGGAAAACTTACAGCCAACATCACCCTTGAGGAAACATTCATCACTTCTCCTTTGAGATTGAGAATAATGCGAAGAAGTTAACTCTGATCACTGAGTTATAAAATAATGCTGTTATATACATTGGAACCAGGGTTCTTACCAAGTAAGCTGAGGCATTCTTACCCAGGGATGTATTGTCCTCTGCTTGTCCCGCTTCTCAGGAATTTGAGGATAAATATAACTTTTGTGATAGTCCCAATCTTTGTGTCCTTCAAGATCTCAGGAATTAATCCATTTTATTAATTTAGAGTCCACTCTGTGTCAGAAACTGTGCTAGGTGATGTTCTTAAGGAACAGTGGTCCTTAAACAACACACAGACAAGTGGAGGAGGTAAAACAATAAACAGGAGTTTACAATAGAGGTTGATGCATTCTACTACAGAAATAAGCACAGGCTACCACCAACACAAAGAGGGGCGTATCACCTACTCTGGGAAGGACGGGACAGGAAGCAATAGGAAATTCTTCCAGGAGCAGGTGAATAGTGATCCTCAGATTTGACTGCCTGCCACAGTTTCTTGCTATTCATTCCCAAACCACAAGCACCTAATCCAGTGCAACCAGAGGATTTTTCCAGAGGCCCTATGTGCCCTTGGCCTTTGTTATTAGCAATAAGCCACAGACAGCATAATGGCAGGTATGTTCATTAATTTCCACTTGAAAGCAAGGGGATATGTTTGCAGCCTCAACCAGCCAAGGCTCAATGGTACAGGGAGACAGACTGCTGGACCTTCCTTGCCTCCTGGGTATTGTGTGAGACCACCCATGCCGATCCTTCTGGCCTTGGTATATTGTTCCTACTGAGTCTTGAACTGTGTGAGTTACTCACAATTTTCTGTACCCACTATTCCCAATTCATGCATGTAGAGGGCTAGACAACGAGCAGATACTATCAGACTGTTCATACTCTTATACGGTTTCACCAAAGAAAGGAGAGTGAAGCGGTATTTTGACAGAAGGAATTGCAAGTGCTCAGAGGTGGAAAAGAATGTGGCTTTTTTAGGGAACTATACGTACTTCAGAATAACTGGAGTTCGAATGTGAATGTGGGAGGGCAGGGGTGAGGGGTGGAGCGGGACTGGGAAGTAGGGACCGGGTCACAAAAGGGCCTGGGTGTCGCACTAGGGAGTTTGCACTTTTATTTCCCTTCGGCCAGTGGAGAGCTGTAGAGGGGTTTTAAGAAGGGAATTGTGTCACTGCATGATTCACCTTCATCATAAGAAATATTACTCCAGTGACAATGTGAAAAGTGAACTTACGGGGGCAAGATCAGAGTCTTGGAAACCATTTAGGAAATTGTTACCATAGTGGACTGCAAAATGATGACGCCATAATTCAAGGTGCCGGTGCTAAGGCAGAGAGAAAAAGACAGATTCAAAAAATTGAGTATATAGCACTTAGTGGTTAATTGAACATGAGGAGTGACATAGGATAATTATGTTTTAGCCCTTCCTCCTTCATCGTTCATCAAAGGACATTTTTGTAGCACCGTATATTACCGCCCTGCTTTTATTCTTCTTCACAAAAGCGTGCATTTCTCAATCACCTTGCTAAAAGCCTGAAAATGTTCATGTGTTTATAATGTTTTTTATTGTCAGCTCCTAAGATAGCAAAAATAAAACATCCCTTTGAATGAACTATCATAGCACTTTCTAGCATAAAACCCTGAACAGAGTATTCAAGTATACATAAGTTAAATACAAGATGCAATTTCCATCCACGTGAAATAGCTTTACATGTTTATGTAGGGGGAGCCTTGAGCTAAATGAAATCTGAGGAAAGAGGCATTTCAAAACATTTTCTGTTTAAGTCCAATTTAACCAGGATTCTCTCTTTATAGAAATACGTATCATTGAAAATCTTGTTTAAATTGATAGTTTCCTGCCTTAGTAATGACACTGCGTCAAACATAGTTTAACTTTTTGATGAGTCAAAGATATTTTCATACTTATAAATATCAGTGATTAATCACTCTTCAACCCACTTTATATTCAGTGATGATTTGATCCATTAAGCCATAACAAAGAAAGAATAAGATCAAGTTTCTTTAAGAAACTAATAACCTGGTATAGGAAATAACATAGTTTCAGAGGAGAATTTTTGATCTGGCTTTCAGCAACGCTCTTGAATACAGACAGTGTGCATGTCAGGGGGAGGGGAACGTTTTCATTTATGGGGCTGGAGGGAACAGTAGTGCATGAAAGAAAGGAGCTTGCCCGCTGTGCTCAGGGAAAGAGGTAAGTACAGCTGGAAATGAGTGAGCAGGAAGAGATGTGGGAGATAAGGTCTGAGAAGTTACCAGCTATCGTGGTTTCGAAACATGACTCTCAAGTTCTTTCACACTCCTCCCATTGAGGAGGAAGGCCCAGATCCCGTCCCTTGAATCTATGCCTGGCGACTGCTTAACCAGCATCACATGGTTGAAATGATACTGGGCCAGTTTGCAGTTCAAGACATTAAGAAAATGGCACCTTCTACTTTCTAGTCCTTGTCATGGTGACTGCCGGGCCGTGGGGAGTGCAGTCCACGAGGAAGGGAGACCTATAGCTTTGGCCAGAAGCTCCCTGACGGCGAGCACCCGATTGCCAGCCTTGTCATTGAGAAAGCCTGTCAGATGATTCCAGCTCTACCCAGCCACCACCACACTCTAAATGCATGAGAGAACCTGAGAGAGAACCCCCAAGCTGAGCCCAATCCACCCCAGAACTGTGAGATATGATAATCGAATGATTGCTGTTGTTTTCATCCATTATCTTTTAGGGCGATTTGTTACACAGCAAGAGATGAATAACGAAACCAGAAGGTTCGACATCCAGCAAGGATGTTTAGGCCATTTTAAGGCTTTGACCGTGAATGAAAGAAAACACCAAATTTGAGCTGAAGCTTACTTTGATGTGACTGACATTTTCCAAGGATCACTGTAAGTGCTGATTTAATAAACACTGAGGGTAACGGGTGGAAGGAAAGGAAATCAGGCCACTGATGGACCCGAGGTGTGAGGTCTCAGTGTTCTGGACTGAGGTGGTGAGCACTGCTCACAATCAGGATAGGTTATAAGGGAGACTTATGGAATGTTCTGGAAACGGGACGTGGCTGTGGTCCATCTGCATATGCACAGTCTCCCAGGAGTACTCCTTATCCGTAAACATTTCCTCTGAGCACAGTCAGGGTACACATACATGTTTCTGACTCATGTCGGTCTATTTATCAACGCATTTAAAGGGAACCTTCTTGTTCTTACACATTCTGTTTCATTCCATGGAACATATTTCACTAGTCACTGGTGGCCACTTTTACGGCTTTCTTTAAACTTCCAAAATAAGTACTCCTTCTTCCCTCTTTGTTTAAAGTAAGATAAATGAAAGTTAGAAAAGCGTTGGACCGGATGCCACCTGGAGCCCAGCTAGGTGTTTTCACCTGGTACGTCTCACCTGGGGAGATGATTTAATTAGATGGCTGCTGTTCTCACAGTGACACCGTGAGAAATTTTATTGCAGCGGACCACTTTGTTCAGTAAAAAGAAATCTGTAGTTAAGGCCTGTGGGAAACGGTGCACACTTGGTAGGAGATTCCGCATTTGCTACACTCTTGTAAAGACACAGTATGCCAACACAACTATGCGTTAAAATATAGTTGCCTTCTGTCTACATTTTGTCCAAAAATGAAGAAGAGAATAAATAAGGATAAGGTCCCAGGAGGTAAAAAAAATAACAATAGAGAGAATACAAAAATAATAGAAAATAGCAGAGAGAGAAAGGATTCTGTGGCTCTCAGTATGTCTAGCAAAGAAGAGCTAATAAAATTATGAGCTACCATCAAAAAGATAAATATCTGAGCCCTTTGAGACCAACTGCTCGCAAGCTGTCCTCTGACTCTGAAGGGTGAGCATGAGACTCGAGCTATTGCGTCTCGTCAATTCAAAGTTCAGTTTGTCTCGCCCAGCCTGAGGGCCTACATCATCCCAGGAATCAACCAGGGGAGCCACCACTCTACTGAATAATGTTTACGTTGGCTGCAGGAAATCTCAAAATTCACCCCATAAAACACCAAATGGAGAAGGCCCTTCCCAACTCGAATCCGAAAGCATTAATTGTGAAGTATGGGAAAGTAATATTTTTACTTTGACTTTGCATTTAAAGATAAGAGTGACTAAATCAAAATTCCTATGAAATAATAAAGGGAAAATTTGATGCCTCCTGACAACAGCTGCTGGACCATGTACAACACCATTTAGACCGGAGAGGCATAAAAATTAACCTTGAAATTATATTTGAGGCATCATCAGAGAGCCACTTGAAGAACCTTTTGAAATTATAACCTAATTGGGCCTCTGGAAGGAGAATGACTTTCCAAATACAGTACTTCATTCATTATGTTCTGAAATATTATTTTCTTCTCTTTATTATTCAAATGTATTTATTGAGAATAAGCTTTTAATACTTGTAGCCAATTATGAAAAAAATGAAGCACTATATGGTAGTGAGAATTATTAGAGTTCTAGACCTTTCTCTGTCATTATCATGTAAATGCCAATTCATGACCTGTCTGGTCAGTTTCCGCATGAGTAAAACTTCAGTTTAAATACCCTCCTCCTCCTACGTTCCTCCCCAACTTCCTGTTTGTTTGAGGTTAGCTCACCCCAGACTGTGGTTGGGAAATGCTGATATTGGTCCTTGGTTGATTTTGAGTTGTACGTGCACCCAGCACTTCCGGGCCTCCACCCATGGCAATTCTGACCACCTTGGAGAACTCCTCCTCTCTCTGGGGTACAGCCTGCTGTCTATGGGCTCACCTGAGAGATGAAGCCTCCCTCCTCTGTGTCAGCTAGGTCCTTCAATACTGCAAGGTAGCAGGGCCAAAGGAACTATTTTGCTGAAGGACTGGAGTGTGTTAAAAGGATAATTATGACATAGAATGGCAAAAGTCAACAATGTGTGTTAAATTATATCTTTTCTAAAGTAAGTACTGCTCAGGGAGAAAGTACCATTCAGGACTGCGTCTCCCTTCTTCAGCCTGGCTTCCCAGCCCTTGGGTTCTACAGGACAGTGGAGGGGGAGTCAGGGAAGTGGCTCTGAGCCCCAGGCCCCTGCATCAAGAGTAGAGGTGAGCCTTTCAGGCCCTGACACTTTTGTAGTGGCGTAAACTGCAGTAAAAGTCATATCTAGAGCTTTTATTTTGAAATTTTTAATGGTTACATACATTGAATTATAGCCTATGCACACATCTCCCCAAAATAAGTCTTTCATGCCTTTATTCATTCATTCATTTGGCAAATATTACATGAGAGCCTACATTCTGCCATGTTAATAGTGAAACAGTAAACAAGTCATTTAAATAAGATAATCTTTGTGATTAACTCTTAAGATATTAAACAGGGAGAGGAGTGATGATCAATAAGAGGCTCTTTCAGGCCAGACACTGTGGCTCACACCTATTATCCCAGCACTTTGGGAGGCTGAGGCAGGAGGATCACTTGAGGCCAGTAGTTCAAGACTAGCCTAGGCAATATAGAGAGACCCATCTCTACAAATAAAATAAAATAAAATAAAAAATAAAAGAATGTTTTCTCTAAGGAACTAATATGTGAGCAGAAATCTTGTCCACAAAATCAATATAACAATTTTGTCTTCCTTGAAGATTTTCGACAAGGATTAAATGAGATAATGTGTGCAAAGTAATTACCATTACATAGCTCATAGTCGACAATAAATATTTCAGCTATTATATGTATTATTTTTATCATAAACCTTCATAACCTCCTGGCAAGGTAGGCAGAGAAGATACTAATCATTCTATTTTATAGATGAGAAAACTATAACTCAGAAAGACTAAAAGATTCCCCATGCTTTTCCAGGAAGAATGGCTAAAGAAAAAAAAAAGACTTCCCAGTGGCCACAAGCTAGTAAATGGTAGCCATACATGTGGAAAGAGAGACTTATTTTATACAAACGACTCAAGCAATTGTGGGGACTGGGAAGTCTGAAATTTGTAAGGCAGGCTGGTGGGTGGAAATCGCAGCAAGAGTTGATGTCGCAGTCTTGGGTGCACAGGCAATCTGAAGGAAGAAATGTCTTCTTTCTCAGGGGACCTCGGTTTCTCGCTTAAAGCCTGCTGTGGTATGAATGTTTGTGTCCTCCCTCAAATTCGTATGTTGAAACCTAATTCCCGTTGTGACAGTATTAGCCAGTGGGGCCTTTGGGGAGTGATTAGGTACTGAGAGCTCCACCTCATTAGTGCCCTTTAAAAAGAGACCCCAGAGAGCTCGCTAGCCCTTCTGCCACGTGGAGACACAGCTAGAAAGCACCGGAGTACGAGAAAGAGGGCCCTCCGCAGACACAGAATCTGCTGATACCTTGATCTTGGATTTTCCAGCCTCTGGATCTATGATAAATAAATTTTTGTTGTTTATAAGCTATTCAGTCTAAGGTATTTTGATATAGCAACCCACAGGGACTAAGACAAAGCCTTCAATAACATTTTGAAAGAAAATCTGCTTTACTAAGCCTATGGATTTAAACGTTAATCAGGTCTTAAAAAATACCTTGACAGCAACATCTAGGCTGGTATTTGACCAAACAACTGGTCACCCTAGCCTAGCCAAGTTGATACATAAAATTATCACCCTTATCTACCTACCTACCTACCTATATATCTAGGAGTATGCACCGCCTTGTGTCATGGGATTTACATTAAGCTATTGAATAAAAGGAAGCTTTCTATTAGTTTCACCTGTGGGCTTGGGAGGCATAGATAGACTGAGATTCAAGCATTCTTCCACAGATGCTTTCTGATAGAATGTGCTTCGTGTTCTAAATGCTGTTATAAATCACATTTTATTTTAGTTGTATGCATCGCAGTGGGTGTGCACCACTGTTTCAGGTATCTGGTGTAACCATTTTATTTCTGTTCCTTCAGCTCAATGGAACAAACCAAGTGCTTTCACAAAATGACTTCCCACAAACTTGTGCTAACATTATAAGACCAAAGAGATGCTAAGATGTGAAAAATAGCCTTCCCTTTGTATGGGAGTAATGTTTTGATTATTGGTTATTTAATAATAATATAAAACAAATATTTTTCAAGTTTGGTAATGAAGCTTGTTGTTGAAGTATTTCCTTTCCACTCATTGATTCTATAATGCCTAGAAATTCATTATAAGGTAATAACATGCAATATTTACAATGTTTTATGCACATAAATATTATTTGGAATTGTGATAATGAACATAACCGAATCATTAATAATAGATAAGTGGCTAAATAGAGTATGTTTTATAGTCCTTGAAATGTTTTATGAGACTTTTTAAAAGACTGCTTATAAATTTTTACAATTAAAGTAGAATTCTCTCTATATATGTCTCTATTTGTCAAATTTCAATTATGTAAAAAATGCATAGATTACAAGGATTTTTACCAAAAAATTGTAGTTATTATCAACAGTAGTTATTATCTTTGGATAGAAATATTATGAATGATTTTATATTGTTTATAGTATCTTTATTAAAAATAACTTTTATGCCACATATGTGCACTTTTATAATAAGTAAAAATAAACAAACTTAACCTACAAGTAGAAATAGAAATCAAGGAAATAAATTTAGATATCTTAGTTCCATGCAGTGATTTTAAGTCATATACTTTGTGGCAGATGATTTTCCCTTTTTGATGCTATCTTTTACAATAAAATAAGGAAAACGTGGCAATATGCTCTAGTATAAAGCATTCCATTAGCTATTGAACTCTTACAGTTCAATTTATGAGAGAAATTCTAGAAAAAATAAAATCATTTCTCAAGTTTCAATTTTTCCCTTTAGATCCTCACAATATGCATGAGATGTCTCTGAAAATTGATGAGCAATTTATGTGACCATCCTGACATCATTTACATGCCTAGAATGTTCTTGCACCTTCTTTCCCATTAACGTTGGTCCACATTCAGGGTCCTGCACAAGCCTTGACACCTCCAGGAAGTTCTCTCAGATTCCTCCAGCCAAGAGTAACCTTCTTTCTCATAGTCAACACATCATGTGTTCACATTAGTTGTGAGGCTTTATCCTCCTCTTGAGCCCTTGATTCCATCTCAATTCTTTTCCATTAACTGTTCTTTATTTCCATCAGTCTGTCCTTTTTACATAGCTAGGTAGAGACATATATAGGGAGAATTCTACTTTAATTGCATAAATTTACATGTAATTTCTCACGTCTTTTTTAAAAAGTCTCACCGCAGACCTTTTCTGCAATGTGCACACAGGTTCAAGCGTCTCACTGTGTGTCTTTTCAGCAACTTCTCCTGGTCTTCTCAGCCAAGCTGGACTGTGCTGTCTCCCTTTCCTCCTTCTTCAAGTCATAAAGGTCAAGTTTCAACCCTCCAGGATGTGACGGTATGACCGGAGGTTACCCATAACCTTCTTTTTTTTTTTGAGACAGAGTCTAACCGTGTTAGACTTTTACCCTTATCTTGGTCCATTTGGACTGTTATAACAAAATATCATAAATTGTGTAGCTTTTAAACAACAGAATTTTGTTTCTCATAATTCTGGAGGCTGAAAAGTCCAACATCAAGGTGCTGGCAGATTCGGTGTTTGGTGAATCATTTCCCGACTGATAGAGGGAGCCTTGTTACTGTGTCCTCGCAGGGTGGAAGGAAGGGAGCTTTTTCAGGCCTCTTTGAAAATGGCACTAACGCCATTCAGGGCTTCACTGTCATGACCTAATCCCCTCCCAAAGGCCCCACCTCCTAATGCCGACACTTTGAGGGCTAAGTTTTGAATTTGGGGAAATCACAAACATTCACTTTACAGACTTCTCCGACAAGAACAATAGCTCAGTCATCTTTTTTTTTTTTTTTGCTATTATTATTTTATTTATTGTTTGCTTTTGTTTTACTTAATTTTTTTAATCTCAGCATATTACGGGGGTACAAATGTTTAGGTTACATATATTGCCTTTGCCCCACACGAGTCAGAGCTTCAAGTGTGTCCATCCCCCAGACGGTGCGCACCACACGCATTAGGTGTGTATACCCATCTCCTCCTCCCCCCTCCCATCTGCCCAACACCCGATGAATGTTGTTACTATATGTGCACTTAAGTGTTGATCAGTTAATACCAATTTTCTGGTGAGTACATGTGATGCTTGCTTTTCCATTCTTGGGATATTTCACGTAGTAGAATGGGTTCCAGCTCTATCCAGGATAATATAAGAGGTGCTATATCACCATTGATTTTTGTGGCTGAGTAGAACTCCATGGTATACATATACCATATTTTCTTAATCCACTCATGTATTGATGGGCACTTAGGTTGTTTCCACATCTTTGCAATTGTGAATTGTGCTGCTATAAACATTCTAGTGCAGATGTCTTTTTTATAGAATGTCTTTTGTTCTTTTGGGTAGATGCCCAGTAATGGGATTGCTGGATCAAATGGGAGTTCTACTTGTAG
>CAUYSK010024903.1:0-14827 GCA_963575035.1 Avahi laniger | reverse complement strand
CAGTTAATATCAATTTGATGGTGAGTACAGTTTACAAACATTTCTAAACCTTCTATCTTACATGAGGATCAAATGCTGATCTCTTCAAAGAAGTTGAAACAACCTCACCCTCAATAGCAAAGTACTACTATACCATTCTTTCCTAAAAGCTGCCCTCATGTATTAATTTAGCTTAAGTCCATTATGGGTACTTTTTGTGTCAGGTTATTTGAGCTAAAGAGCCTTTTCTTGAAAGAAGATTTGTAAAGAAATGTTGGAGCAATACTCATTGGGATCTTCAATACTTAGAGAAAGATAGGGAAGAAAGAATTGAATTGGAAAAAAACCTATACTCAAAGTGTGCCAAATTCAAAAGCTTACTTTGGGCTACAATTTATTTCTGAACCTCTATTTCCATTTGTTATGTTCCCAGGAAAAAGTATTATGTGTCACTGCACTTCCTTATTACTCAAAAAGCAAATGGAATGATTGGCTTTTTGAAGGTGATATTGGAGAGAGAATTCAAGGTAAGAGTCAAGGGATAAAATGCATATAGCTAATGAAATGATGTGAAATTGGACATCCAGTAAGAGAAGCAGTCAGCTGGTAAAGAAGGTAGATTATGCGTCATAGGTCCTCATCGTTCTCATGACAATCGGCACATGATAGTCATGGGGACCAAGTCAGGCAAATATTCATTTTGAAGGTCCAATTAGGTAATGGGTGGAAAAGAATCATAAACCCTACGAAGTACATGGCCTTGCATAGCTCTCAAATATTAACTCACACTGGTGTAATATCAAAGGGTGTCTTGTAAGTTAGGCAAGTTGGCCACTCCCACAGGATCTCACCAGTTTGGGTTACCAGGCAGAATATAGGGTGCCCAGTTAAGTTTGACTTTTAGGTAAATAATGAATAAGTTTTTAGTTTAGCTATGCTCCAAATTATTCAAATTTGACAAGACATTCTATAGTTTATTTGTTAAGTCTGACAAGCTTACCACCAGGGAAAATGTATTTGTTTAAGAATTGACTGTCAGCATTGCATCTCAGAATCCTCATGTGGGCACAGTCTATTTATTTTTTGTTAGAAATACAGATGTCAGGAGAGCCAGATATTGACACCAAATTATCCATACGTTTTCCCCTGGAGGCAAGTTAAATATGAAGCCATTTTAAACCCAGTGGTTTCTTGATAAGCAAGTTCTTCCTTACTATAGATAGGTACACCAAGCCAAGGAAATGGCAGTGTTTAGTTGTCTGAGATGGGCATTATCAACATTTGCTTCTATAATTCTCCTTTTCTCTGCCTTCACGGATGATTAAGCTACCTACTCTCTTCTGACTGATACATTATATTTTAGATTTAAAATTACCACTAATTGAGTACAACCCACTCTTGCCCAACTTTAGAACAACTCTATCTCTTCAATTTGACTCCACATAGCTCTGTTATATCTTAATTTTAAAATTTAACCTTTCATGTTAACCTTATTTTGCATTATTTTATCTTCATGGTGGTAACCTTCCCATGTGCCATATACTGGAAACAGAAGCCAGATATATGAAGGAAAGATACACCAAAGCAGAAGGGAATGTTTTAGAGGTTAAAATAAAATGTAAGGGGAAAAAATAGGACATTTTTGAGAATTTAAGAACAATTTTTTTTCTGGCTGACTTACTTCAAGGAAGTAAAAGAAAACACAATTCTACTCTCTTAATAAACAGTCTGTACCACCTCGATCTCAAACTCAGGAAATAGGTAAAGTCATAAGCAAGAACATCAATAAGAATTTCATTAGAAGTTCTGCCAAGACAAATCTCTGTAGTCAAAGTAGAATCAGTAGTGGCCTCCTGAACCTCAAAGTCTTCAAAGAAGTGAAAGCAATGGATTTATTAGGTAATCCTCTCTATGGAAAGGAAAGTGTTTGTTTTTTCTGTATATTTTTGACAGGCAATTAAGCTTAATGAACATACTCATCCAATAGGCAAAAACGACCTCATTGTAATCCCTGAGTAAGCCTACGGAGCTAGTTCAGACAAGTTTGGGTGGTTACCAAAAGCTTAGCCATCCACAGAGTAAGGATCAGATTTTAAAAACTGAGACTGGGCATTTTTGATTAAAATAAATTCCTTATCATTGAATGCTGTTGTATAACTTTTGGAAATCAACACGAATAGTGTAATATTTAGAAAATAAAGGATGTTATGGCATAAATTATAGTCATATATATCTATTTTTCTACTTTCACATTCCTTCTGTCCCCTCAATTAATTCTTTTTTTATAAAGAAAAATGTTCCTAAATTGTTCTCAAGTGATAGTACAAATTCGCAAATGCTCTATCTGAGGAAATAAGAAATAAGAACTACTTAGAAGAAAGCTCTAATTGAAAAGAAGTAATAATTGAAAATAAATAAAGTTTTTTTTTTAATTACAGGGAGTTTTACAATGTATTCTCAGTGGACTGGAACAATAGATAGTAGTTATCTATTGGCCACACTCCCCACATAATGATTTAGACAATTCAAAAGTTCACATAAAAAGCATTTCTTAGTGTCATTAATATTTAATTTTATTAAACTAATTTATTATTTATTTAATAATAAAAAATGCAGAGGAAATTATTCTAATGGGGAAAAAAAGGACTTCAAACTCTTTTATATCATTAAAACTTATGGACACTGGTGGGATCATCATTCACTTTATAAGCTTTCTTTTGCTTCTTTCTTTCTGGAATTTTATGTCTTGCTTAGAAGTCCTTGATACCCCAAAGTAATGAAGACATTCTTTCATACTTTCTAAAACCTTTATAGTTTTGCCTCTCACATTTTGGTCTTTAGTTCAACTGGAGTTGATTGGTGTCTATGGTGTGAGGTAGAAGCCCAGTTTTACATATTTTTCATGGATAAAAAGAAATTTTCAGTCGTTTTTCTTGTGATCTGCGAGCCACCTATGTCATATATGAAATGTCCATACATGCGTGGATCTATTTTATCACTATTATGCTCCTCATATCTCACTATCCTTATCTTAATTAACATAGTTTTAAGAAGAATTTCTTATATTCAACAGGCACATTTTCACAATTTGTTCTTTAAGAGTGGTTTCACTATTTTTGATTTCTCTCTCTATTTATATAATTATATCTTAGTTGATAACATTTAAAAAATCAAACTTGATGATTTTATTGGGAGTGCAATGAATTTGTGAATAAATCTGTGCAAAACTGATATCTTTATACGTATCTTCCAATCCATAAAGACAGTATATCTCCTGATTTATTTAGGTCACTTAAAATGTCATTCGATAAAATTTATAATTTTTTTTAATAAGGGTTAGATGTTTTCAAGGACATACCATTTTTAAAATACTATTCTAAGTACCATCTTTTTGTTTTAGCTTTTATTTTATAAACTTTATACTTGTATATAGAACAATGTATTTTTGCATATTATTTGTACATACAGCAACTTTTCTATCTTTCTTATTGAGTCTAATTTTTCTATCTAATTTGTATTTGTATATTATCATCTTCAAATAATTAAAATTTTGTTGCTTATCTCCCCCAAACCATTATAGCTTATAATTCTTTTTCTTTCTCTGCTGTAGTATTTAGATTCTCCAATAAAATGATGAATAGCATTAGTCATAATGGAAATCCTTGTATTTTTTCTGATCTCAAAAGGAAAGCTGTGAATATTTCTCTAAGTACATTATTTCTATATTTTTTTATATTTCTATATATTTTTAAGGTATCCTTCATCAAATTGAGGACTTTTTCTCTTCTCAGCCTTGCTAAGATATTATAAATTCATAAATGCATGTTAAATTTTTTCAACGCTTTTTTCCTTCATTTTTTCATTATTCATTATTTCTTCATCATTCATTACTCATTATTGATATAATTGTGGCGATATATATACTTACATATTATATATAATTTTATATATTTTTGGATATATAATTGTACTGAACAATGATATTATTTTATTTCATATTTTCATATGGCACATGACATTAATTGGTGTGACCATAGTAAGTCTACCTTGTGGTCCTAAGATACACAACTTGTTTTATCCTCTCTACATGTTGCTGAATTTATTTGGCTAAATTTTGTTCAGAATTTTAACATGTATGTATACGAGTGATTGAACTGTGATTTTCTTATGATGTCCTTGTCAAGTTTGAGATTAAAGTGTTGCTAGTCTCATACCCGAAATAGGGAGTTGTTTTTGTGTGGTTCTCCCAGAAGCAGTCTCTGAGACTTGGATTCAAGTGCAAAGAGCTTACTTGAAAGGTGCAGAGACCACTGGCAAGGAAACAGGCAAGAGATGCAGGTAAGGAAAAGCAGCCAATAAGGGATATGTTATTAAGACAACTTCCACAATAGGCAACTAAAATTAAATTCTGTGCTAAAACCTTAAGAAAGTATAATATGAAAACCAGAATTATGCAACTCCATGTCCAGGAAGCTGAACTATTTACTTGCTCATTCCCATTAGTCATTGCCTGAGGGCTTCAAGGGAAGCTGGGCGTGGTGGAGGTGGAGGATGTTGATTCCCTGGCATTTATGAACTATCACGCACCTGGGCAAAATCTTCTAGAGGAGATCGTTGGCATAGAAAAACACATACTCATAGTTGAAAGTGGATTCAGAGAACTCTCACTTGGTAAAGTCAGGAATATTGGTGAGACCCTGACAGCTTCTGCTAGGAAATTGTTTCCTCTTCTTCTATTCTCCAGAAGAGTTCAAGTCTGGAATTATTTTTTCCTTGAATTTTGGGTTGAACTTTGCAGTAAGTTCATCTGGGTATAGTTTTCTTTGTGAGTTCTGTATGACTATGGATTTAGTTCTTTAGTGGTTATAAGATCTTAAGTTTTTTTTTCTTACTTCTTAAGTCAATTTTGGTAAGTTATATTTTTGTATTATAGATCATTTCATCTAAATTTCAAATTTATTGGCATAAATTTACTATTAATATGCCTCTACAATTTTAAATATCTATAATATCTGTTATTGAGTTTAGGCTTAATTGGATCAGTCAGACAATGCATGTGCCTGTGTGTGTTTTATGTGCCAGCTATTAAAGCTATTTTTTTCTTAGCTCTAAATTTATTTTTTTACATTCTGCTTTGTAATGTTTTATTTCTTTTTTTGATTCTGTTAGGTTACTATTATTAATAAATTCCACAAATAGAAGACATCAAAGGGAGACTGGAAAGCTCCAGGATGAAACCAGGGGGCTGCTCCTTCTAGTTGGCTGGCTGTTTCTGTAATGTACCCTTAGCCACAGCCATTCTCCTCAGTGCAGTAGCTGGTTCCAGTCCCCAGCCTTTTTTGTACTCCCGGAATCAGTCTTACCATGACTGCTTCAGATGCACCAGCTGGGCAACGCTTCCTCTTGAGAAGTCTGAGTCCCAGCTCCAAGGCTTTCCCTTTGGAATACAGGTACAAACAGCAAGTAATAATTATAAAACCTCTCTCACTATAATTGATTGGAAGAGGAACCAAAAATGTTAGTAAGGATAGAAAATACTTTAGTAACACAATTAAATAAACTTAATTAATGTAATTTAAGAACCCATTAAACATCTATAAGAATAAACCATAATCTGAGCCACAAAGCATTTCTTGACAAATTTCAGAAGGACTGAAAATAATACAGAGTGTAGCAATCATGGTCTAGTCGGGAAAATAGAAAGCATACTAGATAACCAGTAGAGAGCTATTGGTTAAACAGGTATAAGAAATTAGAAAGCAAAAAGAAAGCACTGATATACCACCAAAATAGTAACTACAGGATATAGATGTTTTCTCTGTATATTATTAGGACAGAGGCTCTTGGCTTTCTCATATTCAGTGACCTTCCCCTCTATCACAGGTAATCCATTTACTGGCCACACCCTGAATATTATACTACCCACAATTTCTCCACGTCAAATTTTTTGAACATTGTAAAGCTTTGTTCACCATGGCTATTGGTGTTCAGGGAGAAAAAAGTTACATTCTGTTTCCATCCAAGTTCAGAATCAGTTAAGTATGTAAATGTATCAGATAGAAGTTGCTGCTAGTTTGGAGAATATAGCTTGGGCTTAGGTATAATGGAATTTTTTTTACTGCTTTGTCTCATGAATTATTAATAAAATCCACCTACTCAGAAATGAAGCTTGCCCATGTGGAGAAAAGAATGCCTGTTTCCTATTGACAGATTGAAGTAGGTTCTCCTAGAAGGCGCTGAGCCATGAAAGCTTCTTTCCTGATATTATCACCAAGTAAGTTGCAGCTCTTTCTTTGAGAGAGGAATAAAATGTGTTCCTCCACAATTTTCCCTTCTGTGAACTGAGTTGCCTCTATTCCTAGGAAACCTGAGGAATAAGCATGCCCTTAAAACAATAACTTTTATATCTTCCAGTTCGTCACTCTGTCACTATTACACAACCTGTTCTTCATCTTCATGTAATCACAGTCTTTTGCCCACCCCATAATCTTTTCCCCAAGTTATCATGTCTCTTCTGGTTTCACCTATTCTCCAACCCAGATTGTACCTCATAATTTCTCGGCTCAATCATCACCTGATATCACCCAAGAATTTTTCTTCTTTAACTTATTTCCATTCTTGCTTTGCCAATCCCCACCTCTGAATCACCATTAACTTTTGCTTTTTCCATTCTCACCCCTGGACTTCTGAATATTTTTTGAGATAGTCATAAATTTGCTTATTATAAATTCAGGCTATCTGATTTTAAATCTGCTCTCTTATTTTAATCCAATTATGAATTAATTTATAACAAATATTTATCATACATTTACTTAAATTACTCTTTTGAATATTTATTTCATCAGTTGTCTTAAAACTCTGCTGCCTTCAATCCTATTCCAATCCACCACTACTACCCATCAGATGGCCTACCTCTCACCTACATAACTACAGCACTGAAGTTACTCTCTTTTCTTATTTTGCCTTCTATCACAGACATTTTTAGTCCTACTATCTCTCTTCTATTAGATTATAAATCCCTTTTCTGTATGAACCTTGCTGTCTCCATTCTTATGTTCCCTATTTCCTAACACAGTAGGTAATCCATAAATGATCATTGATTTTTGAATAAAAGATTGAGTGAAGGAAATAGCCCCTGAGGTTTTATGGACTAGTGAGAAGATATTGGGTGATAACACAGAATCTAAGTGTACTCATGATGTATATACAAAGCAGGTCCCAGAATAGCAACTTCACCACATGTTAATTCTGCTAGTATTTTCCATATTTCACAAACTGTATACATCCAGCTTAATATAAATATTGGTATATTTCCTCATTATTGCCCTACTTTCAATTCTTATTCCTTCAACATGTGTAGAGTAGCAAGTCTATGTAGTAAAAGCGAACTTGTCTTAATGTATAGAGAAGCTCACCAGTGCTGTATTCTGTTTATAGTTTTGTTATGAAAAATAATCTACTAAACCTGAAGTTATTTCCTTTGCTTTGCTGGGGACATATATGAAAGTATCAGACAGATGATACCTGGTCACCTACTAGGTAACTTTAAATAATGGATGCAATTCACATATATATAGAAAAGCACTTTTTCTTCTTGTGGACAGGAAGAAATGACTCTACTAAACCAAGAAATACCTCCATTTAAGTCAGCAAATAATTATAACTAAAACTAAAAAATAAATGTGAGTTGAATCAGCTAACCGAGAGTTATTATTATTTGCAAACATATGAAAACATCCAAATCTTCACTTAACTTTAAATTTGTTACTTACATACCTATTATGCAGCATTACATAGACATTTTCTGTGATCATTGCCTCATCAATTATTCTTCCTTCCATTATTGGATGTAAAGTGAATTGGGCTGCCAATCATTCATCAATGCTCATCTTGCCTCTGCTATAAATTGGGTTTATGATTTAGTGTTATATATTTTACCCTTTCTGTGCTTTTGACTCCTCAAAAAAGAGGCATAAACGGTTTAAATATATTCCTCCCCTATATCCTCATTGAAAAAATAATACACAGAAAGATAGAGACTTTGAAAGTTCTTTTGTGTTATTGTGCCATTCCTTTGGCGATAGGGACTGTATAGATTTAAGATAGTATATTCATAATTGCAAGAAATAGAAATCTGTGTTTCTGAGGTTTGGTCTAGAGCTCCAGATAAATTCCAAATCTCCTGACACCCTTTCTAAAGGTTTAGCATTTTTTTCACTGCAACGTTTGACAAATTGGGATCAACAAGATGGACCTGTAGCTACTTTTCAGAGAGCTGTTTACTTTGGGTTGTTAAATCTGACAAATGATGGAGGGCACTACAGAGGCTCAGCTGCTCAATGCAAAAAGAGCATTACCATTCCCAAGGATAAGTTGCTCTCACTGCACATAAATATTAGCCTTGTAGTTAAATTCATATAAAATACAGCTCTAATTGCAAATCTACCCCTATTAGTATCTCATAACCATTAAGAGAATTGTAGACGATTTGTCCTTTGAGAAGCTTTTTAAAATACAATACTTAACCAATTCAGTATTTAAAAAGATGTATTACCAAATATCAAATTCAAATCAAATGCCATAAAAAATGATTTCATGAGAAACTCACTGAAGAGGTCATTTCAATTGCAAGTTCTAATTTTTACAGTAGATAGAGCCTGGGCTTTCTCTGTATCTTTTCTTCTCTGGCCTTTATCTCTGTCTCTTATTCAAGATTTTTTGTCTTGAGAAACTCAGCTACTATATATCAAAAATTCAACTCAAGTAGGCCAAATTTCAGCTATTTTTCTGTCTATTATTCCTGTCCCAGAGGAAGAGAAGACAAAATGTAGGAAAGGAACCAGAGAGCGTATGGAGGCAGTGAAACCACTGAGAATTCAGATGTCTTTGAGTGTGCAGAGCCAGGCTTCCATTTGCCAAAAAGACATCTGCTGGGAAAAATCTGGAAGGTCCCATGAGGAGGATGCTGTCCTCCCACCCTTTTACTTACATCCTAAAATTCCACAACAGCCTACATACTGGGTCAGAGGGAAGAAACACACAAACTTAGATCCAGAGAGAGTAGTTAAAGGTCAGATGAGTGAGGAGACTTCCAATGTGACACAAAAAAGGGACACAGATACTGTTTTTCAGTCACATTGAACTTGAGTCAGTTTCCTAAGTCAAAAGTGCTGCGTTAAATAGAGACTTAAATAAAATATTATTTAAGACAAGTGCTTTAATAAGTAAAGAGTACAAGAAAACAAACAATTTTTAAGAGCACAGACTTTGAAGTTGAATTGATGGATTTGAGTTCAAATTACAACTCTATTCTTTAGTAGCTGTGTGACATTGGACAATTTACTTAACTTCCCTAACTCTGTTTGCCCTGTTGTTCAAGGAAATAACAATATCAGGAGTATGGCATTGTTGTGACCTATGAATGAACTGTTACATAAAAAGCACTCAGAAGAGAACTAGAAAATGATATTTACTAAGTTGATATAGTAATAGTATTGAAGAAGAAGTAGTAATAATAATTTTCCAATAACAAAGTATAAAAGAAAATACTTAACCTCTTTTGTTAATTGTTCATTTGTCACCATTGGTTCATTTGTTTATCATTTATTCATTAACTGAGCTTAGTTAAATGCTGGGAATATGAAGGCAAATTAAGATACAGTTCTTAGCTGTAGGAGACTAAGGGTCCTGTGCTAGAGACCAACATGTCACTCTTTAAGTGTACTAGTATTGCACAGGCTGTGAAGGAAGAATGTATGGCAGACCATGGGGCCACAAAAGGTTGATTCCAGCTGGTGAGAGAGAGGGAATCAGGTGAAACTTAATAAAGAAGACGAATACTTAAGCTGAGTCTTGGGAAATAGAAAGGCATTTACTCAGTAGAAGGGGTGGGAAAGATATCACAAATGGACAGGATAGAATCTCAGTAACTGGGACAACAGCATGTCTGAAAACATGGAAGACACGGAAAGACCAACAGAAGCCAAAGGAGAGGAATTTGGTACAGCAGCAAGGAAGGAAGAAGCAGAAGATAGTCATTTATGAGCCACTACAACCATGCCTTACACAAGAAACAAAGAAGTTAGGATCTAACCTTCCTGCCATTTTCCTAGTAGGTTTCATGCTACAGTTATCTGTATGATGTCAGAAAACATTTAATCACTGTAAACCTCTGCTTCCCTGTCCATAAAATTAAGCGAAAATACCTACTTGCAGAGTGATTGTGATGATTAATTGGGTACTATATGCAAAGGATTTGTCAAAGAGGAAATGTTCAAAATGATTGCAATATGCCGTTATAATGGGAAGAACATGCTGTGACTCAAATGGCTGGCAGGCAAGAAGACAGGAGTGAATCATGCATGTTCAGAAGTAGGAGGGAAGAAGAATAAGGCTTCTATGGGGGCTCTGAGGGAAGGGGTGTGGAAGAGGAGAAAGCGTGCAGAATTACAATTATAACGTTCATTGCAGGGCTGACTACATCATTTGAAGGGCTCAGTGAAAAATAAAAATGTGGGTGGGTCCCTTGTTCAAAAAGCAGGAAAAAAGTGCCATTAAAGATACTAACATATAAAGCTTTTACCTTTAAAAATATTTTATTGCTTTACGTAACATTATGGGGTAATAGCAGTGCATGAATAACAACATAAACATATAAATAGCAAAAAAATATTTTGGTTTCATAATTTTATATAATATAATAAATATAAGACTTTTCCAGTGTTGTATCTTCATATATCATAAGATTTCTCTGGCTTGCTTTTCTGCATATTCTTTTGTTAAGCCACAAAAATAGTACCATGTTCATTTTTAAATGATATAATTTAAAACTATATCAGTGCTCTTGGCAAATGCACAATCATAAAT
The DNA here is from genome assembly GCA_963575035.1 of Avahi laniger. Classification (NCBI taxonomy): domain Eukaryota; kingdom Metazoa; phylum Chordata; class Mammalia; order Primates; family Indriidae; genus Avahi; species Avahi laniger. Next base: position 3,982 of record CAUYSK010024903.1, on the reverse strand, counting down.
AATTTTTGATAATTTTTCATTTTGAGAAAATTCTTTCTGCCAATGCAACTGCTATTGGGAGCTGTTAAGAGTATTTTCAGGTTGTGAAAATCTTTTGAATAAATTTCTGATAAATTATTTTGATGTATGAATTACATATAGAGCTAATGATTCTTTTGGGACATTTTTTCCAAAAAGATTTAACTGAAATCACTTTTGTATAAATCTGAATTTAACTTTATATGCAAATTTATACAATGACATTATAAAGTTTTCTCTGACATTTCTTGTAACTTAGTATACCAATAGTGGCATCGTGATTTCCACATAATTCAAAACAGCTATTTTTGTATTCTATTGTGATAGCTTTAATTACAAGAAAAATTTAATTATAAAATTATCTTTCATGTTAAAAATTACTTCATTCAAAGTTTCATGTAACAATAGTATTATTTTCTTGCAAATGCAGCAATTTTCAAGCAGAATTTCTCTTTCTAAAACTTTATATTTCCTTTGCAATTTTGCTGCTGTTTTTAAAACCAGAGATTCTAAACACTTTGAAGAATTCTATAACTCTCTGAGTTATTTACTTCCTCAGTAATCGATACACACAGTGTCCATGTATATGCTTTTATTTGGTAATAATTTACAGACAAACTTTATTGTCTAAGCATCAGCAGCTCTTGTCGTGATGCTCAGACTGGAGAGATAACATTTTTACAGATGCTGCAGGTACAGGGCCAACCTTCTACCACAAGTCCCAGTGCTGACCCAAAACAAAGTCCCTTCTCTTTCTCATGGCTGTGGCCGCTGTGCCACCTCTGCTGCTGCTGCTGTTGTCTCTCCTTCTGTGGCTACTGCCGGTGCCATCAATCTAGGCCCCCTAGTTCCCCCAGACTGCCCCTAGACATGTGCATGTGTGCTGGGCCCATGCCAGTTGTTCAGTGCCTGAGCCTGAATGTGTGCACAATGCTGCCTGGTGTGTCTCCCCTACTCGGGTTCACGCACCATTGTCTTATCAGACTTTACTTACAAAACACAAGTTCAAAGATAAAGTTATTAAAAATTTCGATATTTTTAATAGCAGAACATTAAACCAAATATGGGGCTCTGGGGACCACACCAGGTCACAGCCCATGAAGCTGGCACATATCCAAAGGGACACGGAACCCTATGGCCATGACAAAGGATGCTGTCTACGAGAGAAGCACACGCTAGACACAGAATCCAAATTTCAATAATTGCATGAAGGCAAGAAAAGGGTGCTATGAAAGAAGATATATCCGGGTTGCCATCCTACTTGTCAGTTAAGTTTGGCAATAATCTCATTGTCTGAACCAGGTATATATAAAGTGTGCCAGACTTCTGCAAGCTAGTCAAGTTGTAGCCCCGTTTTGCAGGTAGCACTAATCTTCATGCAGAAAGGAAACTCTTACTTCTCCTACTCAGGTGTTGGCGAGCCAGGGTTGCTAGGAAATCTGCCAGATTTTCAGCAGGCTCTTAACAAGTGGATCCAGGCAGTGGAGAAAAGTCACAAGAGATGAGAGGTCGTTAGAACCCCATCCAATTAGGTGAGCTTCAAGACGAGCTTTTAGCCTCGGAGGAACAGGAATACAAATCAGGAATTTAAACAGAAGCACCAACGTGAGGGCTGGGTCCGTACTGTCAGGATATAACTCTCAGTAAATTCTCTGACTCAAGGGATTGAGGTCTCTGTCACCGTACTTAGAGTATTCCTCACATTTTTTAAAATTGCTCTATAAGCAATGATTTTAAAAATTTCCCAGACTAAGCTAAAGAATATTTATTTTATTTGAAAATTCGTTTGTGAAGGTTGGGAATTACACGTTTTCTAAAACATAGACATTTCTATGGCATCGTTCTGAGATTCGGTCTCACAAATCTCTGTGTCTTCTTTTCCTCTTTATATAACCTAAGCTTTATTAATGATTTCTTCAATCATCTTTGTAAATCCTCAAAACTTTTAAATAGGGTATAATATATGTATGCAAATTACATGCAGATAGTGATCCTAACTTATTTTCTCAAAGTGTATGAAATACAAATGCCTCTTCTTTTTAGGTTATTAAATGAAACTATCTTCACAGAGGTAAAAAATGTTAATAAACTCTTGAATTATTGACTAGTGTTTTACCCACTCAGCACATTTTTATGAAAATATATAACTCAAACATACCCTTAGATGTTATTGATCTTAAGCCTTAATTTAAAATGGCAGTTTCTGATAGGTTGGAGAAAACTTGTTTAAATGGAACTGTGCAGTAATTTCATTGCTGTGTATGTAAATGATCCATCAATGTTTACTTGGAAAAAATGTTCCCTTTGAAATGTCACATGCATAAAGAATTGCTATAATGCTATCATTAGCATTTAAAATATACCACTCTCCAAAACATTACATCTGAAAAAGGGTCTGAGTCAGATTTTCTGTAGAAAGTATAACTAAATCATTCCATATTCAAATTGCTCTTTGAACTTAATAAAAAATACATTTGCACCCTGATGTCAGATATTGAGAGATGCTGTCAGCAATTTCTATTGGTTTGGAAGAGTAAGAAAAAAACACGGGCATGATATATACTGCTCCTTGCCTGCTCAGTATCCATGTACTCCTTCTTCCTTACCAAAAGAACCTCACTTCTGTTTGGAATGTATTGAGCCCAGCAAAGTAAAGCCCTTCCTTCACCGTCTTACAGTTGAGAGATGGGGCAGGAGACACAGACAGAAGATACTGAATTTCTGGGACCCTCCTCCTTCATTCTTTATTTTTCCTCCTTTCTGGAACATGGATATGAGACTGGATACCGAGGATTCTAGCATGAAAATAAAGCATGCTAAGGATGATAGAGTAGAAAGCTAGAAGAAAAACAGGACATTTATAACTTCTGAAACTTCTGAAACATCCCTTCATAGCCTGGCTTGGTCTGGACTTGTTAGGTGAGAAAAATAATACCTATTTATTTTAGCAACCATTGGTGGGTTTCTTTGATAAGAAGTTTGAAAAAAAATCCTGCCTGATTCATATTTTCCATATAGCTGACTTATATCTAATATACACAAAGAGAAAACAAACTCTATAAACACCTAATGTTAAGTAAATTTATCTGCCAATTCAATGATATATTAAAACTGCAATTTTGATATCTATTCAAATAAATTTAAGTCTAAACTTTTAAATTAGTCTGACTTGTCTGCCCTACTGTGACACAAATGAAGACATTTACCAATAAGAGTATGCATTTCAAGTTCCAATTCTTAAACCGGAACTTTCAATATGTGTGTCAATGAGAGCTTCAATTCTAAATGGACTAGTTCTCCTATTTACTTGAGTTGGAAGTTGCTACTAACCAGAATCTACAAAGAACTCAAGTAAATTAGCAAGAAAAAAAATCCAACAACCCCACAAAAAAGTGGGCAAAAGATATGAACAGAAGCTTCTCAAGAGGTAGACTAATGGCCAATAAACATATGAAAAAATCACTCAATGTCACTAATCATGAGGGAAATGCAAATCAAAACCACTATGAGGTATCACCTAACTTCAATGAGAATGGCTTTTATCAAAAAGTTCCAACACAGCAGATGCTGGCATGGATGCAAAGAGAAAGGAACACTTATACACTGTTGGTGGGACTGCAAACAAGTACAACCTCTATGGAAAGTAGTATGGAGATACCTCAAAGAACTAAAAGTGCCCCATCATTTAATCCAGCAATCCCACTATTGTGTATTTGCTGAAAGGAAATAAAGCCATTTTATAAAAAAAACACTTGGACTAAAATGTTTATTGCAGCACAATTCACAATTGCAAAGATTTGGAATCAACCCAAGTGCCCATCAATACATGAGTGGATTAATAAAATGTGCTGTATGTATACCATGGAGTACTACTCAGCCATAAAAAAAGTGGTGAACTAATATCTTTTGTAACAACCTGCATGAAACTGGAGACCATTCTTCTAAGTTAAGTATCTCAGGATTA
>CAUYSK010024899.1:0-36331 GCA_963575035.1 Avahi laniger | reverse complement strand
GAATGCAAAATTCGAATTGACACCCTTGGGTCTGAATTTGCAGTTGATCCAGGCGGGTAGAACACAACCTGCTCGTACAGCACGCTTTGAACCGAGGGCAGCAGGACGGGAGTACCGGTCATTCTCGGCGCGGGGAGCAGGACTCGCGCACGTCCCGGGAATGAATGGAGACGCCGCGATCTGTGCCGTCTGGGCCGGCGCTGACGTTCCGCGCGAGGCTGGTGCTGTGTTTCGTGTTTCTCCCTCCACACGCCAGATGCTGCAGAACCCACGTTGCCTCGAAGGCAGCCGAGCCATGTGTCCCCATGCCTCTTGGCGCCGGCAGTCGTAAAGCGGCACGGCCGGCCCGGCTCCCGCGCCATAAGGTGGCCCACTTTATGGGCTCTGCCCTCCTCGCAGCAGTGGTATTTATTCGGCTCCATATACCGTGCACTGCCTGCTCCTTTTATTACTTAGCAGAGGTTTGTAAATAAATAAACTCTTCCTCAAGCCATTTGCTGCAACACAGATGCTGACCCAGTCCTTCGTCCTTTGTCAGAGCTGGAGCAGGCTCACACTGCCCCCACGACACTCATATTTCCTTACCCACTGCGTCCTTCCTTAGTGTCTTGGACTGGAGTCCGTCTGTAAGGTACTTTCTAAGGATTTGAATCACATAATTGAGTGAAAGTATTGGGCTATGTGACCAGTTAACCAAAATACATTTGTTAAAATCAAGCAAAAAAATAATAATAACAGCAACAAATGCAATTTTTAGCCATTGGACCTATGACAGTGTGAAAGAGAGGGGTGGTTCAGGACAGCTGGAAGGATGCTGGCCATTGGGATGAGAGGACCTGTCTCCGTAAGTTCTGAAATGCTCAGAGCAACACCCCTCTCCTCACCTGGTGGCCTCCAGCGGCTCCCACACTCTCAGCCCCTCTCTGAGGCAGGGACTAAAATTAAATTGGAACAGAAGACAGTGAGAGTTGTTTTCTCTAATTATTAATTATCATCATCATCATCATCATCATCATCATTTTGTTCTCAGCCTCCAACATTCACCTCCAACATGGTTTCTGCTTTTTCTGTAGACGCTGGGGACTGAAGGAGCCCAGACACAGTATAGGGTGTCCTAAGTATATGGAAATGTTATGAGATTTATTAAAAGCTTTTCTTTACAAAGTGGGCACTGACTTTATCAATTTCACTAAATTTTTTGGTAAAAAAAAAAAAAAAACAACTGTAGTCCCTTTTGTAAAGGAGAAAATTTTAGACTCAGTTATATTCTAAGACTCGCTAGGAGTGATGGTGTCAGTGCTTTTGTATTCACATCCCTACATGGAAGGAAAGGGTTAACAGGAGCCCATTACTGAGTGCTTGCTCTCTGCCACAGCCTGGTCTCCAAGCTTGAGATGTATTAACTCATTTAGTTAATAGGCCCACGAGTTGGGTACTATTACCGCCATGCATTTTACAAATGGTGAACCTGAGGCAGGTAGAGTTTAACCTCAGGGTCACACTGGTGGAGATCTTGAGTTTTGAATACAAGCTTTATGGTCTCAGATCCTACGCTTTGAACCACCCTCCTCCTCTCACAGGACAAGACAGGAATCACCCACTTTGGTACTATGAGGGCACCCAAGCCACTTCTCAGAGACCAGGGTAGGAAGATTTGTCAAATCTTGCTTTTCATGACCCCAGCCTTTGGGTTTCAGCAATTTCTCTCCCTCTCTCTCTCTCTCTCTCTCTTTTTAGGCTGGGGTGCACTATCTTAAGGGATATTAGAGGTATACTATTTGCAAAATATAGTCGTCTCTTGATATCCTTGGGGGATGGTCTCCAGGACCCTCAGATACCAAAATCTGGGGATGCTCAAGTCCCTTATTTAAGATGGCACAGTACTTGCTTATAACCTGTGCATAGCCACTTTAAGTCACCTCTGGATTACTTGTAATGCTGAATACAATGTAAATGCTGTGTAAATAGCTGTTACATTGCATTTTTTATTTGCGTGGTTTTAATTGTTGTAGTGTCATTTTTATTTATTTACTTATAGAATAATTTTGATCTGAGGTTGGTTGCACCTGCAGGTGTGGAACCTGAGGATACCGAGGGCCTCCTCTCCTTAGGGCTGCCTTACAGAAATGTGCCTGGGGCTCTTGCAACATAAGCATGTACGGCTTTGCAGAATTTATTCTCACCATGCAAATTTAAGCTGATCCCCAGCCCCAGAGCCAATAAGAAGTTAGGGGAGGCTCAGAGACATTCATCCTAAGTACAGGAATCCAACGTGAAATGCGGCTTGGGCCTTGCCACGGTCCTCTTGCCCCTCTTGCCATGCATCCCTTCTGCATACCTCTTACATGGCCACTGTCAGTGGTGGCTGACCCAGGGATGGGGTCCCACCCGTGGCAGCATTTTAAATCAGTCTCATCGGACGGGACAGCCGAATCCCGAATTGCTTCATGGCCTTTGCCGTTCTCCCTTCCGGACTCCATTTCGTACCTGGCATCAAAGAAAATGTCCCCTCACTTTCTCAGCTTTGGAAACATTTCTCTCCCTGATCTATTCCCCCTACACTTTTCCTCCCTTTTTCCAGGTTCTTTAATCATCCCAAAGGGCAAGCCTGGCTGTGTGTTCAGGCGTAGCATTGCCAGGCACGTGCCGTTAGTGGAAGGGTACGAGGCTCCAGGCTCTGCGGTGGGAGTTGACCTGGAAAGGGCTTGGAAACCAGACAGAATTTCCCAGAGATACAATTCCGGGTTGTCTAAGTCTAGGTTCATCTCCACCAATGGTGAAAGCTGGGTCAGAGCTCCAGAACGGCTCTTGCCACAGGCTTCCTCATGGCACGTGGGATCCTCAGAACTCAGTGACGTTTGACACTAAGCCCCATACTCAATGTTAATCATATTTCTTATCATTTGCTGTGGCATCATAAAACCATAACAGCCATGGACTAAAAAAGTATTCAATAGGTAAGACAAGACTGAGACTTTTTTAAACCTTTTGTAAAGAAAGACTGAAAAAGGATTAAACTAAACAAGATGCAGCCCAATCTCTACCCAGAATGGGGCTGCTAAAGCTATTTCTGCCACTGGGGACATGCACTTACCAAGGTTTGGTTATTGTGTGATAATTATGTTGAAACCACAGGGCCATTCCAGAGCCCTCGGGTGTAGGTTCAAGTTTCCTAAAGGGAATGGTCTTAAGCTGTCAATCATTCTGGAAAGAGATCACTATTGTACCAGTAAATGAGGACTCCAGAGGCAGGTCTTAGATTCTAGGGAAGGAAAAACATTCTCCTTTCTGGACAGATATAGTCAGTTTTATGAGAGATACCAGGATCCTGTCCGGTCATGAAAGAATGAGCTGCCTTTCAGCCTTATAAAGGCAAGAAGAAGAACAGACAGATAGTCCAGGAGGGACCCTGAGATTATGGGCCTTTGGAGAAATTGCAGACTTATCTTTGTGTTATACTCCCTGCCTGTCAATTTTTGTTAGAGCCTAAAGTCTGGTCTCAGACAGCCGCAGTGGATGAAAGAGAAGACCTTTGCCCTGCAGCATGCTGCTAACCTGGCTCTCCTGCTCTGTAGCATCTACCAATTTCTATCGTGTAAATACTCCCGCTACAGCCTATTTCAAACTACCGATGGTTTAAACATCTGCCTTCAAAATTCCTCATTACTTAACAACGTGTCCTTGTGAGCCAGCACAAGCTGAGAGGTCACCTCCTCCTGACTTCCCCATCTGGGCCACAATGGACACAGCAGGGGTATAGGCAGGGGACAGCTGTGTCCAGAGGAGCAGTCCTTCATGAGGGTCATCACCAGAGGAGATAGCAGAGCTGGGCTGGGATTAGGAAGTTGGAACAGCTTTGAGCTTGGGCATTAGTGGTTGAGTGCTCATGACTCTGAAATCTGGGCCCTATTTGGTGTGAGCTAGATCTGGCTCACACAGGCTCCTGAGCACTGATTGTTAAATATTTTCAGGAATTCTGCCAGCTGGCACACCTCACATTGGTAGCCTGCAATAGAGACCATGGTATGAGTACTTACTTATACCAGGAAATGGACGAAAGGTAGAAATTGGGGTCTTTTTTTTTTCTTGGAAACAAAGTTTGTCCTAGTGAACTACTGTCTATCAGGTCAGTATAGGTGCTGGAAAATGTGACTTCACAGGTATCAAGTGGGATAAATACCAGGCGAACACAAGGACACCCTTGCACGTGTATCATCTCACACTTCCATTACTTCCTTTAATTTTTGCAGCAGTCTTGTCAGATACCCAGAGAAAATATTATTTGCCCTCATTTTACCATACAAATTACTGAGGAACAGGGAAGGGGAAAGAAAAGAGGAAGGACTACAGACACTCTTTGCAAGTCAGCTTTGTGAAGAAGAGGCCAGGGATAAGCTCAGGTGACAAGAGGGAAACAGTCCTCACAGAGCTGCTGGCGGCAGTGAGAATGGGGATGCTCTGAGGGGTGGAGGGTGGAATGGGAAATGACTTACCAGGAAAGCTCTGGAAGAGAAGTGCCACAGCCTTGCTTGTGAAGCACTGTGGAACACAACCGTAAGTTTGTGCACTGGAGCTTTGCGTTTCCAATGCACGATGAAAATTGTGGCAATGTATATGGTCTGTAGCCTGGATGAACCAAGTGGGTGCCCAGTGGGCTGAGGAGTGAGCCAAGTCTGCTAGCTTCCTTCTACCTTTTTTTGTTTGTTTGTTTTTGCTTAAAGAGGGCTCTGCCCTACTTTGCTGGGAGTAGACCTTGTGTTCTCTGTGGTCTGCAGTGGAGACCGAGAGACAGCTGGAGAGAGCTGGGGGAGTGGGGATACAGTTGCCCCATGACTAGAACTGGGATAAATTTGTTAGTCCACCAATTTTTGCAAATCACCCTATCACTTCATTAATGCAGAATCCGTTCCTCTGGAATTGTAGGATAATTCAGCCAGAGTAACAGAAGTTTCTCTCTTTACCCTGTGATTCTAAGGAGGTAAATGAGATTGTGATGGGAACGTTTTAGTGGGGAACCCATTTTAAAGGACGTCGGCAACTCACGTTCCCATAAAAACAAGAATGTGCTAATGAAACCTTAATGAAAACAGGCTCAGCAACCTAGATTAGTCAAAAGCTCCTGATATTATAGATATGTGAAGTAATAAAACCTCAGTCGAATATGGTCTGCAATTCAAATTCTCATAAATGCTAGTTGGCCTTTCTCATCTTTTTCAGACTCAGTTCAATTTAATAATTAGATACTAGAGACAAAAGAAGCCCCCACGCATATGCACACAAGAGCTAACACACAAATGATTCTTATTTGAACCTTTTACCTTGATTGATGATGAACCCATCTTAAAATCTCTTCTCAGTCTTTGATCTGGAATCCTTGTGTTTTCCCAAGTACCTTTAATTCTTCATTTGTAAAACAGGAAAAGCAGTTTATGATTGTCCAGAAATCAAGTGTAATTTAAAAAAAAAGCCTTGTACAACATATCTGGTTTGTCAGAAGAGTATTTGAATCTATGAAAGTACTGATTAATTATAGATAATGGCTTGGAAAACAAATCCTTCCCTCTCAGAGCAAAGAAGGTGTCTCATGACAAACAATTGTGTAACTGGCTGGGGTCTGATCTCTTGTGAACTCCTAAGGGAACTGAGAGAACAAAAAATTTAATCTTTATTTATGAATATCTTTCTTTCTCTGAGGCAAAAAAAATTAAGATGAACTGAAATGGCTCCTGTCTTTTGGAAATCTTCCAGTGAAATGAATTAGGATAGCAACTATTATTTTGAACACTGAGGTTTTTTGCTTTAAAGTTCTATAATCTTCACCTGGAACAGAACAGGAGCAGATGGGTCAAGCATCTATTGAAGCTGCCTGTGGTCATTTTTGTTCACAAAAGTTCAGAATCAGAGAAACAATTGGCAAATGGACTCTCAGCATTAAAGAAAAAAGGAGCAACAGTCTGACTCATCTGCCAGCCTATCTCCAGGACTCATCTATGTCCCCTCCCTCAGACAAGAATCCATGCTAGTGATGTAGCCACCATGACGAATGGCTTGTCTACTGCGGAATCTTCCTGGTCTCACACTCACTGGTATCACCAAAAGCCTATGAAGGGACCAGCTCATTCCATTCTAGTTAATGATTCAGATAGAGCAGTGCTTATTTCTCCAGGCATTATCACTATCATAAAATATTTCTTGAGGGTAAAGGAACTGCCTGCCACTTTGCTAAATTATATTTAAGCAGAGTTCCTTAAGATTCCCATTTCCTGGCTCACCCATATCCTATGGGAGTTTATGTTCTACCAGAGTTCCTTCTCTTCTCCTAGAGCGTATTTCTCTTGCAAACATGTTCTTCTGAGGTTTTTGTTTTCATATTTCAGTAAGAAATCTGGGACATACTGGTAGGACTTGTAATGAGAACTGTATGGCTCTATTTGAGATTTTCCCCTTCCTCCCAACACCCATAACACACTTGCACACTAAATCAATATTTGCTCTCACAGTGCCTTTGCTGACATCTCAGTAGAAGAGCTACTCCCTTTTCTGGGATCTTCCACATGATTCTGGAAAAGTTGAAAAATGGCATTTTGGCAGAGCATTATCACTTCTTATGTCTGGTGGCACAGTCATGGACTGTGAATGATGAGTACTACATATGCTAAGTTTCTCTTATATGTGGAAAGCAATAAGCACAAGACAATAAGACAGAGTCACTGAAATGCTCGCTGTCCAATCACCGTCTCATATCACATAGTGCTCAGTCTTATTTACCCAGTGGCAGAGGAGGAGAACAAGAACAAGGACCACCTGAGGCTGAGCTGAAGTGCTTCCTGCTTACATGGGGTGGGAGGGAATACTTTTTATTCTTGACAGTCATGAATGCCCATTCCTCAGATTGTCAATTAATGCATCTTAAACAACTGTAGATTTCAATGTCATTAGGATAAATAGTGATAGTGGTTTTAACAAAGTAAATAAATTGCCTTTTCATCTCTTTTTTGAAGATAAGAATTAAGGACAGTTTGAAAAGGAATTTAGATTGAAAACAAGAAATCAATAGAGAAAAATCAACAAAACCAAAAGCTTGTTCTTTGAAAAGATCAATAAAATCATAAAGAAATTACTGATATTGGAAATAAAAGGAAGATCATAACTACTGATCCAATGGACATTGAAAGGATAATAAAGAAACATTATGAACAACTTCATGTCCAATTTTAACCCAGATGAAATGGACCAATTCCTTGAAGGCACAATCTACCAAAACACACAAGGATAAATAGATAATCTGAATATGACCATATCTATTACAGAAATTTAATCAATAATTAATAACCTTTTAAAACAGAAAACACCAGGCTTGAATAGGTTCACTGATGAATTCTATCAAACATTTAAGGAAGAAGTTAAACCAATTCTTTATACTCTTTTCCAGAATATAGAAGCAGAGAAAAACCTCAGCAGATTTTATGAGGCCAGTATTACCCTAATACCAAAACCAGATGAAGATATTACAAGAAAGAAAAACTATAGACCAATATATCTTATCAACATAGATTCAAAACCCTCAACAAAATATTAGCAAATAAAATCCAACAATTTATAAAAAGAATTATATACCATGACCAAGTGAGATTTATTGCAGGAATGCAAGGCTGGTTCAACATACAAAAAGCAATTAATGTTATCAATCACATCAGTAGGCTAAAGATGAAAAATCATTTCATCATATCAATAGATGCAGAAAAAGCATTAGACAAAATCAACACCCATTCATGATTTAAACAAACAAACAAACAAAAACACTTCCAGTAAACTAGGAGTAGAGGAGAAGTTCCTCAACTTGGTAAAGGATATCTATAAAAAGCCTACACTTAACATCACACTTAATGGTGAGAAACTCAAAGCTTTATCACTAAGATTGGAAAGAAGGAAGGATGGAAAGGATGTGCCCTCTCATTCCTCTTTTTCAACATCATACTGGAAGTACTAACTAATGCAATAAGACGAGAAAAGGAAACAAAAGTTATACTGATTGGGAAGGAACAAATAAAACTACCTTTGTTTACAAATAACATGATTGTCTATGTAAAAAATCCAAAAGAATCAGTAAAGACTCCTACAACTGATAAGTGATTATAACAAGTTTTCAGTGTATGACAATAACATACAGAAGCCATTTCTTATATACCAACAATGAACAATTGGAATTTGAAATTAAAAATGTAATACCACTTACATTAGCATCAAAAAATGAAATATTTAGGTATAAATCTAACAAAATACATACAATATCTAAATGAGAAAACTATAAATCTATGGTGAAAGAAATAAAAGAATAATTAAATAAATGGAGAGATATACATGGAATCATGTATACAGATAGAAATACTCAATATTGCCAAGATGTCACTTTTTCTGAACTTGATATGTGGATTCAATGCAACTTCAAACAAAATCTCAGAAAATTATTTTGTGGATATGAACAAAATGATTTTAAAGTTTCTATGGGAAAACAAAAGATCCAGAATAGCCAACCCAATACTGAAGGAGACAAGCAAAGTTGAAATGCTGACAATACTAAATTTTGAAGTTTACTGTGAAGCTATGTTCATCAAACCACAGACTGGGAGAAAATATTTTTTCGAAATGCATACCTGATAAGGGACTGGTATCCAAAATATACAAAGAAGTTTTAAAACTCAACAGCAAGAAAATAATCCAATTAAAAAAATGGGCAAAATATCTGAATAGACACCTCACCAAAGAAGATACATAGATTGCAAATAAGCATATGAAAAGACACTCCACATCATATGTCATTAGGGAATTGTAAATTAAAACAATAATGATACAATACTATACATCTATTAGAATGGCCAAAATTGAAAACACTGGCAACACCAAATGCTAGTGCAACAGGATATAGAGCAACAGGAAATCCTTTGCTTGTGGGAGTGTAGAAAGGTTAAAGCCACTTTGGAAGAGAGTTTGGACATTTCTTACAAAACTAAATATAGTATGATCCAGCAATCATACTCCTTGGTATTTACCCAAACAAGTTGAAAACTTATGGCCAAACAAAACATGCACACAAATGCTTATAGCAGTTTTATACATAATTGCCAAAATGTGGAAGCAACCAAGATGTTCTTCAGTATGTGAGTAGATAAATAAACTGATACATCTTGACAATGGAGCATGTATGGTTTAGTGTTTAAAAAAAAAAAAAAGAAATGAGCTCTAAAGCCATGAAAAGACACAGATAATGCTAAAACACAAAATGCTAAGTAAAAGATGTCAATCTGAAAAGGCTATACACTGTGTGATTCCAACTTTATGATATTCTGCAAAAGGCAAAATTAGGAAGATGATAAAAACGTCAGTGGTTGCAAAGGGTTGGGGCTGGATGAGGGAGGGATGAGTAGGTAGAGCTCAGAGGATTTTTAGGGCAGTGAAATTATTCTGCATGATACTATGATGGTGAATACATGTCTTTATATATTTTTCAAGATCCAGAGTTCATACAACACAAAGAGTAACCCTAATGTAAACTATGGACTTTAGTTAAGAATTGTGTGCCAATATTGGCTCATCAATTCTAACAAATGGGCCATCCTAGTGCACCATATTAACAATAGGGAAAAAATTGCAAGGAAACAGAGGCAGCATATGGGAACTGTCTGTGCTTTCCACTCAACTTTTCTGAAAACCTAAAACTGCTCAAAAAAATAAAGTTTATAAAAAAGAAAGATTTGGTACCCAGTCCCTAGATGCATGGTTACACCTTCCTTGGAATCCTCGAACACTTAATTTTATTTCTTTTTTAATGTTTTCTGCAGACATAGGTACAATCCTCCTCACTGAAATCATGTTTTTCAGCTGCCATTTTTTACTGATTCTAACGGCATTTCCAATAAAGCGAGGGGAGAAAGCCAACAGGAACAATTTCCTGTGACTTGTCAGGCATGGCGTAATCCCTGTGTCCCTGCTACTGTGTGTGTTTTCCTATAATCACTGCAAAATCTCCATCCCAGGTGTCCAAGAAAGAGATTTTGTTTCTGGGGTGATGTTTCTGAACTTTCTGGTGCTCTAGCTAAAATAAGAAATATGAATGTTATCATTTCTTCTGCTTATAAAGTCTTATGATTTGGTCCAGGGCGTATGATTGGAATGCGCTAATAGACAATCCTGTACTTGTTCAGGTTCATTCCCCAAGCAAGTGATTAATGTCTCCCTTATTCTTTAAATGTCTATGTGATATTTTATCTGTCTGCAGACAGTTTTTAACATTTATTAGTAAATTAATACCTAACTTCCTTTTCTCCTCTGTCAAAGAAGGTCCTTTATTAACGATTGTTCTGAAATGATTAGATCTTACGGCTTTGCTACTAAAGACTTGAGTTTTTTTTTAAAGCATCTTTCCAAAAACGAGACTAAAGTTTTTTGTTTGTCTGTTTGTTTGTTTTGCCCTTCCCTTAGAGCTGAAGATAACAGATTGGGAATCTCCCTAATCTCCGTAGAGATGTAAATTTAGAGGAATTTGATATCTAATATAGTGAAGCAAGAAGTCAGCAATGTGGACTTAGGAAGTACACATTCTATGCCAAAGTACTATCTACCCACTAATCAAGAAAAATCTTGTTCTTCAAATTCTCATAACTAAAGGACAATGTAGAATGGAGAAAACACAGGAAAATCAAATGTTTACAAAGGAACAAACAAACATAACTTGTGGATGGACTGCAGCTATGTTATTCTATCTTTCTTTAAAGTTCTACTCTAATTATTTCTGTTTGGGTTCTGAGACTTAATGTCTCAAAAGACTTTATATCTTCCCATTCAAGAATAAAGTGCTACTTTATTCTTTAATTATTTTATATTCAAAAGACGTGAGTATTATAGTTCTTGAATGGGAACCTTGTCCATGCTTCTAGCGTATTTCCTGAAGCACCTAGCAGAATGCTAAGCCCATGTAAAAAAATTCTTGATTGACTAACACAATCTATTGAGTTTTAAATCCAAGTCATGATTATCTTCTTTAAGGGTAAGATTACAGCTATAAAGATGGAGAACTGAGAGAACTGGTAAGTAGCACAAGGTGTTCCTCTTTTCCCTTTCTCCTTAAGAAGGTCTCATACCTATTCTTCAAAATCCATCTGGTTCTACTGTTCCTTCTTTCTGAAACCATCCCAGATCCTCAGGCAAAGATTTTTTTCACACCTCTTTTCTCAAATGCAACTCTATTCTAGCATATTTAGTATAGCATTGACACGATTTGCATTTAAGTTGCTCCCTTGCACAGACAAAGATAGTGCATTGTTCATCTTTATGGTTCTACCAGCTGGGCACAAGTAGAGCCTCACTGAAAGTCAGTTAAAATAATGCAAGTTATAATTAGGGCCAAGGTAACAGATTTTGTCTTCATATTTACCAATTATCTTTTCTTTGATCCTTAGTTACAGACTCTGCCTCTAATCCTTGCCACATTCCTGACCTTAGGCAAGTACCCAATATGCATGCTGTAATTCAGAAGAGAATTGTGGACTTCCCACTGAGAATTTGTCACCACACCTAAATAACAACAACAGCAAATGGAGAACAACAACAACAACCACAAAACCCCAGAACAACAAGGACAAAAGTGCCAAATGAATATCTTCCTAATGTCAGATTGACAGTGCCATCTTTATGTAAGTAGAATAATTTGTATGATTTATTTAAATAGTCAAGTAATATTTTCTAAGTCTGAGTGATCTTAGTTTCCTCAGGACCCCCCTTCCTCAGCCTATGTGTAAATTATTTATTAAAATTTTACTATCTTCTGCCCCCACCCTCATGCCACAGACAGCCCGTCACTTCTCAAAGTCCCATGAGGGATTGCTCGAGAGACCTAATGCACCTCTCCCCCCAGCCCCTTGCTCATGTGCACACAGGCGCAATCCCCACTGCACTGCTGTGGCAGCTGCTCACAGAGGCAGTGCTGACCCATCAGCTGAGGGCTGGTCCCCTGAAGCCACCCACTGCAAACTCTCACAGTGTCACAGCGATGCCACGCTCACTGTCACGTGCAGGGAGCTGCAGCCGAGGGGAGAGAGTCTTCCTCCACCCTCCATGAAGCAGCTTGCCTTTGTTCCAGCTTCCCCAAGCACCCTGACTTTGCCTTTTGCCCTCTCTCACTACAGGGCTCATGCAATAGTCCAGGGAGTAAGATTAGGCCAAGCAGGAGAGAGACCAGGTCTCTCCTCTGCCAGCGGGAACTCATGTTGTGCAACCCTCATCTTGGCAAGAGTCCTAATGCAAAAGAAAAGATGTTTTTGGTCATTAGCATATCTGAATTCCAGTTTAGTCTCCATAAGGACCTCTGTCACAAATGCAAAGCTTACTATGGCTTTACATTTGAACATATGGACTTGATATTCTCAGATATCGTAACAGCATGAAATTGGGCCTTGCAGCTCAGTCTTAAGACCAGTTGTAGCATCCAGAAGAAACAGAAACAGACCTTTAGAGGATCATCGAGAACTAATTTTTTCCTAATATTCATTCAGGAGTGAAGAGAGTGTTTCGGTTGGGCATATCCCAGAAAGATTTTGAGGAAATCCACTGTAGACATCTCTACCTGTCCCCAGTCTAATCCTCACAGAAGCACTTGCCTTTCTGAATATTTCTGACTAGTCCCTGGCTGGGGCTGGGGAAGAATGCCATCAGCATGGAGCTGGCTCTCTCAACAGGCTCACGTGCTTCAGGCATTAGCAAATTAGGGGTACTGGATTTTTCTTTTGGAAAAAAAAAAAAACCCTTGGTTAAACTATCCCTCTCTTAAGATCATTTGATTTTTTTTCCCCAGAAACCCTACCTCTAAGTGTAAATCTGTTAATTTTTATTTAAATATGTTACATTTCATCCCAATCCAAGACACCCAAACAATTTTCACATATAACAAATATAATTTAAGTTTGTATGCAACCCCTGGATAGCTGACCTGCGAAAAGCACACTGTGGAAGGATCTATAGCATTCTGTGGGCGGCATTGTCCTGGCCGCAGAGTTTAAGCCCTTCTGCTGGAGGAGGAAGATGGGTCTTCACAGAGTTCTTTTCTCATGCGTACCATCTGCCACCAGATGTTTCTTGTCACCACAACCCTGCAATACTCAAGGATGTATCCATTGCCCCAAGTCCTGAGCAGTTCTGGGTTTCCTACTGAATATGTCCCCTGAGTTCTAGGTGAGTGAAGGAACAGGGGCTTAGTGCTCGGGTATTCAATATCACCTCTATTCCTGGAAGTGAACTGGAAGTACAGTGCGTGATCCAAACCAGATGGCTCAGGGGTAGAATTGCTGATTTGGCTTAAGAGATACTCTTATTACAGTCTACTAAGTCCTTGTTTGTCAAAAATTTGCCTTCAATAAAGTTAAATACTTTTTTAAAAATTGCCTTCAGCAGGCTACATCACATATATGATACTTTCCCCCCCAGAGTTTCACTGCCAGTTTTGGTCCTAATGTTGTTATTTGTTCATGTTTTCCTAACACAGCCATGGTCATCAAAGTCTAAATTAGCTTTTCCAGTGTCTAGAATTCATTTGACTTTTGGGGAGGATAAGTTTTTTAACTAACTCCCAGCAATAAATTGTTCTTGCAGTGACCTGATGCAGCTATGTCTAATCTTACAAGCCTTGCTCCAACACAGGGGTTATAAACCTACGTGATCCTGCATCCTCCATGGCAGCTCAGTGGTGGTATCAGCCAGGATACTGGGCAACGGTCTTAAAAGAAGTTTGGCATCTCTTCCCCTCCTATGAAGTATCCAAATTCTACAGAATTTCCAGCCCCCTTCCCAGAATTTGGGCCAAATACTAATTTCTAGCCTGCAAACTTGTGAAGAATTTTAATAGACTTTCCCAATCTTGGAGTGGCACATCCATGCAAAGGTTTGGTTCCCATATAATATTAATACATATGCAGAGACTCACTGGGTTTTCTCCCCAAATCTGTCATTCTGAACTCAGAGTATTTTTCTCTCTTTCCTTCCCACTTTGAGGGAGATTCCAAGGGTCATCGAGGATGGTGCTTGTTACTGCCCGAGCTCCTCACACCGCAGGTCCAGCAACTTGGCATTTGTGGTGGAATTACTCTCTCGACCGAGCTCTAGGTTGGTGATTTAAACCAAGGCATGGTTGGATACTTAGGCCTCAATTCCTGGTTGGCACAAAAACCAAACAAACAGGCTCTTTCCTCCTGCCTTGAAGGTAGCCTCAGCATGGCACAAGATCCAGAAGAGACAAAATCTAATACCAGAAAGGCATTATGGAAAACAAGGTGGGTCTTTTCGGGAAGTGTCGTGGGAGATGTGTAGAGGGCATGGGGTGAGATGGAAACTTGCATTGTAAGACACAGGGAGAGACTTCTGGAGAATCTGCTTTAGATATCATCTCTCTCTCCCCAAAACATTGCATAGGAACTGTCTCCAACTCCTCCTGCTCTCTGCCTCCAAACATCCCCAAGCCAAGCCAGTGTTTTCTCACTCCTTCAGACTTTGGCCAACTTTCTGTACGCTGCTTCATGCCTTTCAAGCTGCTGTGGTGGCTGCTGTTACTGCTCCAGGTGTCTGTCCTGCTGATCTTTCCTACGTAGACCAAATCAGCCTTTCTCATCTTCTCCAAGCCTGTGTCTTCACCTCTGACCCTACTCAGGGAAAACAAGACCTAGTGAGCAAGCAGTGAAACGATGGGTTAAAGCCTGGTTGGGGGGTGGGGGACAAGGCTATAAACAATCAGTATTTCTGTCTCTGTCACACTGAATTAAACTGTACTTCGAAGGCCTAGTTGAAGGCCTGTAAAAATGCTCACAAGCTTTTCATTGCTATGGACTGCTTAAACTCTCCTGCTCTGTTTAGCTAATGAGGAATAATGTCTTTCCTCCCCACTGATGAAAAAACCTGCCCAAGCACTGGTACACTTACTGATTCTCAGCCTGCTTTCGTTTCATACATTTTCTGCAGATGAAGGATATGATTAAGCATTTTCGTTGAGAGAGGAACTCTCAAAACTCCTTCCTTTCTACTTTCCACAGGGTAGAGGCATCATAAATAGTGTTATTTGAGAAGCAGAATTAGTAATGTCACATGGGAGAGTTGAAAAAAATGTGCACAGTTGCTAACTCAGAACAAAGGTAAGAAACTTTGGGGATGTGAAGAGGTTCAGATGTCACTCTGAGTGTAGCTGGGACACTGCAGAGACCCCCTTTAATAAGGGCCCACCGGGTTTGTTTGGGAGAGTTTTGTGGAGGTGGGTTTTGATCAGTATTTCAAAGAAAGTGAGGCTGTATTTTTAAAGACAGAGGTAGAACATAGATTTCAGGGATAGATGCATCTCCCCACAGGAATGCTTTTCGTAAAATCTTTGCGCCTCACAGAATACTGACATACAGCAGGTCCGGGGGAGATGATCATTAAGTGAAATGATTAGTGCCTTGGATTACGTGTGGCATACTGAGTGTTCACACTGCTCCCGGAATTGAGAGTCACGTGAGGGAAATGAGACTAGCCTGATAGGGATGAATAAAGAGACATTTGGGGAGGGATCTTTGATATCTCCCACTGGGCCCACTCCAATGTCAAAAGAACTTCTATATTAAATATGTCACCTGTTTATCTCACCTCAGAGGAATATAGACACTCTTTGTCCTAGTACTGAACTATTGAATTCTGAATTTTCTGGATATTGATACAAGAATTTAAAAATACTATTTGAGATGTCATAGCAGAGTTGGAACTGAGAAGAAGACTGCTGAGGCTGGTGGGGCTGAGTAGGGGGGAGAGTTGAGTTTGGTGGGAGTTAGGTGAGAAGGGCGATGTGGCCCATTTAAAAACTCAAGGTTAAAACAAGCTACTTACAAGTTTCCTCCTGGCTCTGTCTAGAATTTCAGTGCTAGTGCCATATGAATACAACTACTGCCTTATAAAGAGAATAAGGATAGATTGTTGATTGAGATTGTTTTGATCAGTCTTTGCCTCCTTTGCCATAGCTAGAATATTCTAGGTATTGATAATCCGTTTTATAATATTAATATTAATATTTTATTGCATACAGTAATTTTAGATGCAATTATGAAGGATCATGGGATTGTGGATAAGGAAGAAGAAAAGTGAAGGGCATATTCTGGACATTAAAATAGACTCTGTGTGTGTGTGGTCTGGAAATGCAAACACAGCTGACGTGGGAACAATTTTTAAGGAGACATTTTATTGCTGTGGTTAGAGTTGTCAGTTGCTGACTTTCTTTTTCTACGTTCTTATTCACTTTTTGTCTAACAGGGTTAAAACTCTTTCTCTTCAATGGGATGATTCTGTCCCTCACTTCATCCTTCACATCAAATAGAGGAAAAAATATCTTCATCTATGTCCGTACCTATGTCTATGTTTGCTCCTATGTTTCCCAATCAAAACTTGTTTTTAAAGATAAAAACGTTGCTTTTATCTTCTCACATTTCTAGAAAATTATCTGAAACCACTAATCTTGTCCTACCTCACTTCTTACAAACAAATTTAGATTTTTATCATCCATGCCCACAAAAGAACTAAGGAGGCTAAGTCTGGTGGCTGGAGCTTGACGCTGCCAGTTACAGCGGATGGGTCTGAATGGCAGTGTGGAAACAGAGACCCGCCCCAGGAGAACAGGCGAAGGCTCTGATTATTCAGAGCTTCCTCGGCAAGGGAGTCAGCCGCCATCACTTGTGTTTTGGCAAAGGCTCAAAAACAGACAGAGAAGTGGGAAAGCTGGGGTGGAAAAAGCGGGGAAGCCTTCGAGTGTGCCCTGATTGGAGGCTGTCGGCACAGGGGAAGCTGGCGGTGGCTCGCTAAAAGTGGGGCATCCCATGTAATTGGTGAGGGGAGCGTGTTTACTTTCCTCTGGTTAGTCTTAAGTTGAATGTGGGGATAAAATTAGGGAAACTGTCAGTTATTAATCATATACATATGGCCGACAGGTATATAAAAAAATGCTCACCATCACAAATTATCAGGGAAACGCAAATCCAAACCACAATGAGATATCACCTCACTCCAGTTAAAATGGCTATTATCAAAAAGACAAGAAATAACAAATGCTCGCGAGGATGCAGAGAAAGGGAACTCATACTCTGTTGGTGGGAATGTAAATTAGTACAGTCCTTATGGAAAACAGTACGGAGGTTTCTCAAAAAACTAAAAATAGAACTACCGTATGACCCAGCAATCCCACTGCTGGGTATATATTCAAAAGAAAGGAAATCAGTATATCAAAAAGATATCTGTACTCTCTTGTTTACGGCAGCACTACTCACAGTAGCCAAGATATGGAAGCAACCTGAGTGTCCATAAATGGAGGATTGGATAAAGAAAATGTGGTATATACACACAGTGGAATATCATTCAGCCATAAAAAAGAATGAAATCCTGCCATTCACAGCAACACAGACGAGTCTGAAGGACATTATATTAAGTGAAATAAGCCAGGCATAGAAAGACAAATATCACATATTCTCACTCAAACGTGGGAGCTGGAAAAGTTGATGTCATGGAGATAGAGAGTAGAATGATGGTTACCAGAGGCTGAGAAGGGTGGCGGGGGGATGAAGAGAGGTTGATTCACAAGTATAAACATGCAGTTAGATAGAAGGAATAAATTCTAGTGTTTGATCGCACAGTAGGGTGACTATACTTAACAATATATTGTGTATTTCAATATAGCTAGGAGATTTAAAATGTTCCCAACACAAAGAAATGATAAATATTCAAGGTGATGTCCATCCTAAATAGCCTGATTTCATCATTACATATTGTGTGCATGTATCAAAATGTCACATGTGCCCCATAGATTTGTACAAGTGTTAGGTAGCAATAAAAAATTCTTTTCAACAAGACTTATTTATAAAGCCAAAAAAAAAAAAAAGTCAATTGTTTGGGGCCAGTTGTTACAGGGGTCATCATTTGGCTTCTTGGGTTGTTAGTAGAGATCACAGTCTGAATTCCTCCAAGTCTGACACAGCAAGCTGGCACCCTAGGCTGGCTACTGCGGATAATGGGTTGGATTCCTGGGCAGGTTGCCGCAGGTCATGGGTCAGAGTTCTGTTTTCAGGCATGGTCTGGCTGCCGTCTGTTTGCATATTCAGTTTCTGAGCAGTGCTGCCAGAAGCTGGGGTTAGAGCTTGGCCCTACTAGGAAAAGCCGAAATTTCTGAAGGCACAGAAGTTCAAACTGGATTACTCGCCAATTTGCATCACCTCCTGTGTCAGCCGTCCAAGCAGGGTGGAGGCTTGAGTCTGGGGACTGAGTCCTCGCTGACTGCCCCCGCCCCAGGCAACGGCAGGGAGGGAGAGCAGCTGTTCTCTCTGAGATGCACCCACACTGTGGCCCAGCTAGCTGCTGAGACACTGCAGTGCTCAGCAAGGTAGAGGGAACACTCCCCTCCCTTGGGCTGTAATTGCTCGAATTTATCAGGACGAGGGCACAGTGCACTTGCAATGACAGGCAGCAGTATCTGAAATCTGCCTGCAGACTGTGAGCATGTTAAATGCGGCTCCTAATCCCCCCTTCTATCTGCATGAGTTGGCCTGGCAGTCGGACTCCCTGGAAATAAGATGGCAAGCTGGGGAAGCTGTTTTCCTTCTTAATTTCTTAATTTCATCTGGTCTGTGTCATCTCCCTTCTATGTCAAACTCAGGGATTCCAAAATTTGAATAATAAAAGCAAAGATTTTCTTGGTGCTAGATAGAGATTTAGTATCTGATCAGATGACTAAAGAGCAATTGTGAAGCAATTGATTTAAAGACTCATTTAATAAAAGACTGAGTGGAAAAAGGAAGTGAATAAATGATTGAATTCAAAACCCATCGTAGATTTCACTGCCTCCAGGAAGTCTGCGATACCGTGACGGTCCGAGTGGTGCCCTGTGGTCCCTCCGGCTCCCTGTCCTCGCCGATGGAGGATTTCCCTGGTGAGTGGCAGTGGTGTCCCTAACACTTTCCTCCTTTACTCTGTAAGCAACTTCGGATCAAGGACCACCTTTTGTTCTTGCACCCGCAGTATCTATCGCGGAACCTGCGCAGACAGGGATGCGTTCAGTGTTCATGGGAGGAACACTTTAGTGACTAGGAACACACTACAAGAAATAAGCTTGGCAATTTGGAAGAACTGAAGAGAATGTTCCTAGTATCATAATCACTCCTTTCTTCACTTCCTTTAATAACTAGCCAAATTTTTTTCCTTCAAATTTTGGCTTAGAGTACATGAATCCTTCCTAAAAGGTTACCAAGTGATAAAATATTATCTTCTGTCTGCGAGGTAAGCGGATCTGAGCAGGGAAGGAGACGATGCTGATAGGTTCGGGTAAACACAATCAGTACCAAGTGAAATTCCTCCATGAAGAAGTGGTGGCCAAGGAGTGAGGTGTCTGAATGAGCAAGAGAGTGGCAAGGTTTCTAGCAGGGCCGTCATGGTGCCATCTGAGGGAATCAGGGGCATAGTTAAGGGGGAAGAGGAAGTTAACCCTGGACACGGTGAACTGGAGGCACCTCTCAGACGTCACAGTGGAGCTCAGATGAAAGGTTTGTGCCGTAGTTACAGATCTGAGAGTAAGTGAATCAACACTGAAATGATAATGGAAATCTCAGCGTGAGTGCTTTGTCCAGGCGCGGTGAATAGCATCAAAGAAGAAAGAGCAGAAAACCCAGGACATTGCCCTGAGAAACATTAAGGGACAAGAAGAGGGACCTGCCAAGGATACAGAGAAGCACCTAGAAAAGTAGGAAGGGCCAGGAGTAGGGAACCAGGAGGCAGAATGTTTGCAGACTATGAAGGAAAAGACCTGGAACTGTGATTGCCCCCAAACCAAAAGGTAGGCGGCCAATCATGACCTTTCTGAAAAGAGTTGCTTATGTTGATAGTAGTTTTCTGTGGGAATGAGAAAGAGACGGACATCTTCCATTGCTAACCCGGAAGACTTTTCCAAAAGCCCAGCTGACTGAACAATATAGCAGATAGTTGAATAAAAAAAAAAAACAAAAACAGATAGGCATAAACAAGTTTTCTTTGCTTACAAAATAATAGTAATAGCAATCCCTTACTGTTACAAAATAACCTGTCAGTGAAATAAGGCCCTGTTTCTTCTTAAACCAGAGGCAATAGTACAAAATAATTTGCATCATTCCTGTCAGACATATGATCGATCCAGACATTCTGTAAGATTCCAGTGGCTCATAATAAAACCCAGGTTGCCTATAAATTTTGCATTTCCTCAGGTAAGAAACTGAGCCATAATTGCCTAGCAAAAGGCTCTCCCGGGATAAACTCTGCAGCCAGGATAGGCGAGAGTGAGGGAGACCTAAGGGAATGCAGCGCGGGTGGCCTCAGAGTCTTCTACTGTGGCTGGAGGCAGGGAGGAAAGCGCGTGGGAAGGTGCAGATGAGATTGGAGGTTTGGTAGTAAGAAATTCAAGGGCATTTTTCTGATAGCTTTCATTTTCTCTGAAGTAGAAGTCGAGGTGATTTGCTGAGAGCGAGCAGAGTGGGAGTGAGGACGAACATAAGCAGAGAATGAAAAAGATTTGAAATTTGGGTTTCGTTTGGTTTTTTGGTGGAGAGCAGAAGAGAAAGACGACTTAAGGAAACAGAATGTGTAGGTAGTTGATGTAGAGGGGTACCAGCCTTAGAACTTCCTTTTCAAAACCATAGTATTTTAATTCCTTTTGTCTATCTGCTAAAACCTGAGTTTAACCTCCCTTTCCCATGAATGACACTCATGTGTGTTTCTATTTATTTAAGAGTAGCCCTATTGGCCAAAGTGCCTGTGGTTTGAAGGACCTGCCTTCTCCATGATGGCTCATGATGCTTCCTTCTCTTTGTGGACTGACTCAGACGTGTAGGCAATTTTTCCTGCTCCACGGCCTGTTGTCTCTACCCTTGCACACACTACTAAGAACTCATAATCCCGGCAATTGTGCGTAAGATCTGTAACCCCACAAGCAACACGCCAACTGCCTCCTCCACATGTGGGAGCCCTCACTTCCCTGTACACATACAGCCTGCTACTTAACTCACATATGGTACCCCAAATGAACTGTAAATTCATCAGGAGAATTTCATTCTTAGCTATCATTGCTACCCCCAACCTCTATCACTTCACTTTGATTCTTTTCTCAATGATGCCCAACATTCCTGTGGCCTTGTGAGCTGCATTGCTGGCCTTGGCGTGGGATCACGTTGCTAATACCCGTTGTTTCCTGATCCTTTGTAATCCAGGCATCTGTCAAGTGTGATAAGTCTTGCCCATGGGGCCAACTTCTTTTTTTATCGTCAGGACTCTCTGCAGAGCTCACCTTAGATGTATTATTTCTTGAATTAAAGTCAATAATCATCCTTGTTTTTGACCGAGTTAGTAAGTCCACTATACCCAAAGCAGAGAAGGTCAGTCACCACATTGCCTGAAAACGTAACATGACTCTGTTTAATGCCTGTGTTCCAATCGAGCTACTGTAGATTTTCCCTTAGTGTTTTCCTTCTGGGTCTGTTTGAAAGAAAGAGGGACATTCTTACATGTCATACTGTATTCCAGCCTCCAGTGTCTGCAAGGGTGTTCACTTCGTCAGTCTTCAGGTTTCTCCTTCTCCAATGAGAGATTCATGCATTTTGTGCAAATTGGGCACATAGGAAAAAACAAAAGCAACAACCATCATGAAGACAACAGCCATTAAGGATCAAATGCTCACGTGTTTAAGTGTCTACTGTCTGTTCGTTCACTCGTTAAGCTGAAGGCCTGGACTGAACAAAGACCAACTTTCCCAGAGCAAGAAGGAATTCTGTCTCCGGAATTCTGTCTTCTGCAGTACCGGCTCTCCTTTGGGTCTCCAGCCTGCCAGCACGCCCTGTAGCATTTGTTCTAGCCAGCCTCTGTAATCGCGTGAGCTGATTCCTTATAATAAATCTCTTATATATATATATACATAAAACTTTGACTAATATGAAAGTGAACAGTTAATCTCTCAGCCTTAAAGAATTTCAGAGTTGAAAGGAACCTTGGAGATCATCTAGTTCCAGAAGTGATCATCAAAGGATACCAATGAAGCCCACGTCAGTATTTGACACTGAACTAAGCATAATATCAACCAAATCACACACGTCCAGCCCCTGCTACCAAGTGATCTAAGATGTGACATGGGCAATGCTAAAGTACATAACAATACCAGGAAAATAGAAAAGAACCACAACATTATCAACACAAGTCAAATGTATCAGTTTCTGCTTTTAAAATATTTAAGTGGTACTCTTTTGTTTATGGAGAATATCAAATTCCTTAGCATGACATTCAGGCCACTGAAGGCACTCAGAGAACACAAAATGCGAATGATGATGATAGCAATGATGCTCTTGCTGTTTTGAAAACCATCTAAAATACAGGCAATATCAATTGCAAATGCCAAAAACTTTCATTTGCATTTTAAAATGGTGTCTAGGCCGGGCGTGGTGGCTCACGCCTGTAATCCTAGCACTCTGGGAGGCCGAGGCGGGCAGATTGTTTGAGCTTAGGAGTTCGAAACCAGCCTGAGCAAGAACGAGACCCCATTTCTAATAAAAATAGAAAGAAATTAATTGGACAACTAAAAATATATAGAAAAAATTAGCCGGGCATGGTGGCGCATGCCTGTAGTCCCAGCTACTCGGGAGGCTGAGGCAGGAGGATTGTTTCAGCCCAGGAGTTTGAGGTTGCTGTGAGCTAGGATGACGTCACAGCACTCTAGCACGGGCAACAGAGTGAGACTCTGTCTCAAAAAAAAAAAAAAAATGGTGTCTAGCTCATGCCTGTAATCCTGGCACTTTGGGAGGCCAAGGTCGGAGGATCACTTGAGCCCAGGAGTTCAAGACCAGCCTGGGCAACACAGTAAAACTCCCACCTCTGCAAATAAATAAATAAATAAATAGAATGGTGTCTAACTGGTGAGCCCTTTGCAGCCACTCTCGTGACACACTAAAATACTTGTAAAATTAGAGGAAGTGATAGAATTCCTTTTCATGGTCGTAAGAACACTTAGCATGAGATCTACCCTCTTACCAAATTTTTCATTGTACAATATGTTATTATTGACTATAAGCCCAATGTTGTACAGCAGATTTCTAGAGCTTAATTATCTTGCACACTGAAATGTTACATGCATGGAATAGCAACTCCCCATTCCCCCTCCTCCCAGTCCCACCATCTACTCTAGACTTCTATGTGTCTATTTTACATACCTTATGTAAATATTGATATCATGCTTATTTCACTTAGCATAATCTCCTCAAGGTTCATTCATATTGTCGCCTATGTTAGGATTTCCTTATTTTTTTAAGGCTGAATAATATTCCATTATATGTATATACCACATTTTCTTTATCTATTCATCCATCGATGGAGTTTTAGGTTGTTTTTATATTTCAGCTACTGTGAATAATGCTGCAGTGAACATGGGAGTGCAAATATTTCTCCAAGTTCCTGATTTCAGTTTTTTAGATAAATACCCAGAAGTGGGATTGCAAACATGTGGTGGTTGCATTTTTAATTTTTTTGAGAAACTTCCATCCTCAACCTCCGTTCCCATCAACAGTGCACAAGGGTTCCAATTTTCTCCATATCCTCATCAACACTTGATATTTTTCTTCACAATTTCCATCTTAACAGTGTGTGGGGATATTTAACTGCAGCTATGATTTGCGTTCCCTTGATGATTAGTGATGTTGAGCAATATTTCATGTACCTCTTTGACATTTGTATGTATTCTTTGGAGAAATGACTACTCAAGTCTTTGCCCAGTTTTAAATTGGGTTCCTTGTTCTTCTGCCATTGAGTTGAAGAAGTTCTTTATATATTTTGAATACTACTCCTTTATCAGACATATGGTCTGAAAATACTTTCTCCCATTCCATAGATTGTCTTTTCACCCTGTTTAGTGTTTCTTTTGCTATGCAGAAGCTTTTTCATTGGATATAGCTCCAAATGTCTATTTTTGCTTTAATGACCCATGTTTTTGGTGTCATAGCCAAGAAATATGACACCAAAGAACAATGTCATGAAGCTTTCCTTTATGTTTTCTTCTAAAAAAGTTTTAGTTTCAGGTCTTACATTTAAGTCTTTAATCCATTTTGGGTGAATTTTTATGTATAGTGTATGATAGATACAGTTTCAGTTTCATTCTTTTACATGTGGACATTCAGTTTCCCAAAGCCATTTGTTGCAGAAACTTTTTTCCTCATTTTATATTCCTGGCATCCTTGTCAAAGACAGGTTTGTATACCATCAGAGTAATGATGGCATTATATGATTTTCAAAGTGTTCCCTCTTCAATTTTTTTGGAAGAATTTGAGAAGGATGGGTGTTAATTCTATAAATGGCTAGTAGAATTTTTCAAGCCATCAAGTCCTGAACTTTTCTTCGTAGGGAGGGTTTTCATTACTGATTCAATGTCCATACTCATTATAGGTCTGTTTGGGTTTTGTATTTCTTCATGATTCAGTCCTGGTAGATTGTATGTTTCTAGAAATTTATCTGTTTCTTCTAGATTACCCAACTTGTTGGTGTAGAATAGCAGTCTCTTATCATCTGTTGTATTTCTGTGGCATCAGTTGTAATGTCTTTGCTTTAATTTAGGATTTTATTTGTTTGAATCTTCTTTTCTCAGTCTAGTTAAAGATTTGTCAATTTTGGCTATCTTTTAAAAAATTCAACTCAGTGGGTGTTTTTTTTCTTTTGTTTTTCTATTCTCCATTTAGTTTTTTCTGTTCTACTCTTTATTCTTTCTTTTCTTCTACTAACTTTGGGCTTAGTTTGTTCTACTTTTTCTAGATCTTTGAGGTGTAAAGTTAAAAGTTATTTATTTAAGATCTTTCTTCTTTTTTAATGTAGGTGTTTATTGCTATCAATTTCTCTCATTTCTGCTTTTGTTTCATCTCATAAGTTTTGGTGTGTTGTGTTTGTATTTTCATTTGTCTCGAGGTATTTTCTATGTCCTATTTTGATTTCTTCTTTGATCCGTTGATTGTTCAAGTGTGTTGTTTAATTTCCACATATTTGTGTATTTTACACTTTATCTTTTGCTATCAATGTCTATGTTCATCCCATTATGGCTGGAAAAAACACTTGGTATAATTTTAATTTTCTTGATTTGGTTAAGACTTATTTTGTGGCCTAACATGTGAATATATTTTGGAAAACGTTCCGTGTGTACTTGAGAAGAATGCATTTTCTGCGACTGTTGGGTGAAGTACCCTATGTCTGTTAGGTCTGTTGGATATACAATGGCATTCAAGTTTGCTATTTCTTTACTGATTTTCTTTCTGGATGCTCTATCCATTATTGACAGTGGGATATCAAAGTCTCCTACTGTTATTATATTGCTCTCTATTTCTCCCTTCAGTTTTGTCAATGTTTGCTTTATATTTTTAGGTGTTCTGGTGTTGAGTGCCTATATATTTATAATTGTTATGTATTCCTGGTGAATTGACCGTTTTATCGCTATATAATGTCCTTGTTTGTCTCTTATGGCAGTTTCTGATTTACAGTCTATTTTGTGTAAGTATAGCCACCTCTGATTTCTTTTGGTTATCATTTGTATGGAATATCTTTTTCCATCCTTTCACTTGCAGTCCATGTGCATTCTTAAATCTAAAGTGAATCTTTTGTATACAGCACATAATTGAGTTTTTTAAAAAAATCTATGCAGTTACTCTATGTCTTTTGATTGTGGTGTTTAATTCATATACATTTAAAATAATTATTGACAGGAACAAAGTTACAATTGTTATTAATTGTTTTCTGTCTGAAAATCTATACAGAGAAAAATGTATGAGATCTATGGCAGTTTGGGGGCGAAATCTGAGCAAGCTTTTTTTCTATTGGCCTTTTTTGTATTATAGTTAATATTTGATTCTCTATGGGTGGCTTTGTACACAGAACTCACAAGCTTATATGATTGTGAGAATCCACGCTGGAAACTGTGTTCATGAAACAGATTGAGAAATATTGCTACAGATAAATTTTATTATGAATGTGTAAAGACTGATTATAAATAAAATACTAGAAAATTAAATTCAATGATACAC
The DNA here is from genome assembly GCA_963575035.1 of Avahi laniger. NCBI lineage: Eukaryota > Metazoa > Chordata > Mammalia > Primates > Indriidae > Avahi > Avahi laniger. Next base: position 10,226 of record CAUYSK010024899.1, on the reverse strand, counting down.
TAAAAGAATCAAGGACAGGTTAATATTAGGGAAACTATTAAATCGTCACCTCAATAGGGCCAAGAAAAAATTACATAGCAATCTTAATATATTGCCTAAAAGTGAATAAAGTTCAACACTTATTCAAGATTTCTTAAAGCTTTTTAAAAATTAGGAATATAATATATTCTTTATGTGTTGAAGATCTTTATCTTAATCCAATAACTAATATCATATTTAAGATTAAAACACTGGAGGCATTTCCATTAAGATCAGGAGTAAGTCAAGAATAATTGATAGCATCATTTTTATTTAACACTTTTTGAGAAGTTCTGGCCAATGAAATTGGGTATGAAATCAAGTGAGTAACTTTGAAAAGAAAGAAGAAAATTTAGATTTGCTTTTATTTTATGTGATAATATATCCGAAAACAACAGAAAGTCAATTGAAAATTGCTTATAAGCATTAAATGAGTTATTTCAATGACAAATCACAAGAGAAATATGTCAACAGCATAGTTTTTGGTTATGTTAGTAAATTATTAGATGGCATAATGGAAATATATTTCTTTTATCAAAGCAACAAAGAAAAACATTATAAAATATCTGGGAATGACCTTAAAAAGAATAGGCTTAAAAAGTTCCTGAAAGCTATGAAAGAAAGTTCAAGTAATTATCCGCATTACATATAAAAAGCTTTTGTAAATCAATGAGAAAAAAACATTAAAATCCCAGTGGAGAAAAAAATGGACAAAATCTACTAAAAAAGAATTTGCTAAAGGAATACAAATGGTCAATAATATAATGAAAATGTTCAACCTATTTATCAGAAAAATAAAAAAATAAGATGCCCATCGACTTGTTAAAAAATTAGAAAATGTAAATTATAATGCTTGATATTGATGAAGATAAAGTGAAAGGAACATTCTATTATACTGTCAGTGGGATTATAAATTGGGACAATTTCTCAGGACAGAATTTGGCAATATAAGTTAAGAACTTTCAAAATGTTCCTAAACTAATACCACTTATAACGATCTATTCTAAAGAAATAGAGATGAGGTCAAAGAGTTATATACAAGGTTTTAATTGCAACATTTATGACAGGGAAAAGTGGAACCAATAAAATACACAACAATGGAGAAATAATACAAAAAATTGAAATGCATCCAATGTTGAAATACCATGCTGTCATTATGGTTACATTTTAGGGAATATCAATAGAAATGGAAATTAATCATGATATAATTAAACTAAAAATTGCTACATAAAATCAAATGTATATATAATATATTATACATAACATATACTATATATAAATAAAATTAAGTTTTTGTTCAAAAATGCAAATGTAATTAAAATATTAACTCTTTAATTAAGATAAGAAATGGAGATTTAAATTATATATTTTTATTCTTTATACTTGTCCGTACTCTATAAATTTCTAGAACAAGCATGTAGAACTTCTAAAGTAGGAATCATGCTATAAATTTTTAAAATATTTGTAATCTATTAAAAAAAAAGTTGGAAATAATGAAGGTGGCTCTAAAGTGTCAAGGAACTGAAAAATAAGTACATATAAAATGAAAAGACAAAAAGTTGAAGTAAAATTAGATTTAAGACTTTTAAACATGAATATTGTATATAAGAATTCAATGCAGAAGCAGCAAAATTGTTTCATTATTGATACAATATAAAAGTTAGAACAAAAAATCTTTAATAAATTTATCATTAAAATCTTGTGAGAAAATACCAAAAATGTATCAGCCTTAAAATATTTGGAGGCCTAACAGCCCACAAGGAATACAGCTATTCTGTACAAAAGTCATGAGAAATTAGTCTTAATGAATAATTCTCTATAAAGTATTACTCTGGCTCTGTCTATGTGTATCATAACTCTAAAAGTCTGATTCAGTCTTTACACACACATTCATATTGGTACTGAAGGACAGAAGTTCTCCACAATGCACAGCATATGGGCAGCAATCACAAATATGACAGAAGATTCTTGCAATGGAAAATATTTTATCAAAATATAGCATTATAAAGCTTTATTTATTTTTATATTTCTGTAAGAAGTAGTTTGCTATGAAAAGTCTATTCAGTAAGAGTCCAATTTTAAATATGGTAGTTATGTATTACATTTGTGTTTTATCTTGAAAGGTTGGCACGTGTGCACAAGGGATTGAGAACTGCCACAGTAAAGAACATACGTTTCCCTTCCTGAGGCCTGAAGAGATGAGAATCTTAGTGGTTGTTATTTATCCTATATGGTTACTCACATTTTTCTGATTTGCTCTGTTTAGGCCAGAATATAGAATGAGTAATTCCATCTATGGGCAGACCAATATTGCTTAAATTTTTAAAAATCTATATAAAATTTGTATCCACATATAGAAAATTACTTTCGATATTTCATAACTGAGCTCCACTAAATCTCATTTAGGTGGAGATTGTTCTAATACTATCAGGAAGACTAAGGCAAAAGTCAAGTAAATGGCTTGTCCCAACCTAAAACAAAGTAACAATATGAAGAGCAAATAAAGGAATTATAAATAAAATTTATAGTTAGGTATAGTTAGTTAATGATAAAATGATTGTCTAAATCAGTATCTTTCCCCCTCTCCTCTTGTAAATTATACAAAGGTAACAAGAAGGAAAAAAATTCCACAAATTTTGTTTTCCCAAAACTGAGACAGATGTAATATACAGATTCAAAAATATATGTAAGGGCTATAAAATTGCTGACATTGGGCAAAATCTATGTAGCAGAAAAAGAAATAATGTAAAAAGGAGCAAGAAGATTCGGGGGAAAATGGACCACTGAGCACAGGGGAATCAAAGATGAGAATAACTGCCACATTCTCGTCAGAAACAGTAGATGAGAGAAAACAAAAAATCAATGACATCTTTAGAGTGCTAAAAGTAAAAATCAGCCAACCTAGAATTTTATATCCAGTGAGAATATCTTGCAGAAATGAAAGTGAAATAAAAAATTCTCAGTAAAATTTTCAGTAAACAAAATTCTGAGAGAATTCTTTCCTACCAGATCCACCTCAAACCAAATACTGTATGAAGTGTTTTAGGCTAAAAGGAAAGGATGCCACTTAGGAACTCAGATCAAAATGAATCATAAAATCATTGACATGATAAATACTTTGTGAATAAATATGAAATACTTTTTTCTTTACTTAATTTCTTAAGTGACTATAGAAAGCAAAAATATTAATAATGTATTATAAAATACATAGAAATAAAATATATGACAACAATAGCTCAAAGTGATTCTGTTGATGCTATATTGCAGGAGGTCCTTACAAGATATGCAAAATGGTTTATTTTTATTTCAAGTTGAATGGTAATAAGTTAAAGGTGAAAATTGTAATCATTAGAGCAATCGTGAAAAATTACTAAGAGTTATAGGTGAAATACTAATTGGTGAGATAAAATGGAACATTAAAATGTACTTCGTTATCCCCCCAAAAGCATGACAAAACAGAGGGAAAAATAGGAAACAAATAGAAGATGGTAGACCTAAACCGAACATATCAATAATTACATTAAATGTAAATGGAATAAAAACTCAAACTAAAAGAATTTATTGAATACAAATTCTTATATTTGTTGGATTAAAAAAGAGACACAACTATATACTGTCTATAAGAGAAACACTCAGAGACACACGCAGATTGAAAGTAAAATGTAGAAAAAAAATACACCACATAAGCACCAACCAAAGGAAATGTGGGATGACCATAGTAACAATTATACAAAGTAGTTTTTAAGAGAAAGAGCATTTCCAGATATTAAATATTTTATAATCATAAAATGGTCAATCAAAAGTGTTTTAAATTTTAAATGTGTAGAGAATCTTAAAGAATTTACCCAGAAACCTACTATAGCTAACACATGAATTCAGCAAATTTACAGAATCCAAGGTTAACACACAAAAATCAGTTGTATTTCCATACACAAAACAATACTGATGTTAAAAGGAAATTAAGAAAATAATTCCATTCACAACAGCATCAAAAGAATAAAGCACTCAGGAAAAAAATTACAAAGATATAAGAATTGAATACTGAAAACTACAATATATTTCTGACAAGATTAATAAAATCTAAATAAAAGGAAAAACATCCCATGCTCATGGATAGGAAGATGATATTGTTAAGATGACAATACTATACAGAATGATCTACACATTCATTTCAATCCCAATCAAAATCCCAATGGCCTTTTTTCCATAAATGGAAAAGCTGATCCTAAATTTCAAATGGAATTGCAAATGACTTCATAGGATCAAAACAATCATAAAAAAGAAAAAAATTTGGAGGACTTATAAGTTCTGATTTCAAAACCCACTACAAGACTACAATAATCAAGACTGGCATTAATATTGGTGATACTGGCATAAAGATAGACCTATGACCAATGTCACAGGATTGAGATCCCAGAAATAAACCCATGCATATATGGTCAATTGATTATTGACAAAGTGCTAAGGCAATTTAATGGGGAAATAATAGTCTCTTAAACAAATTGTGCTGAAACAACTGGATAGCCACATACAAAAGAATAAAATAGATCCCCTACTTCACACCTACAAAAAAAATCAACTATGAAATCATAAAACTCTTAGAAAAAAACAAAGGAATAATCTTTATGATCTTGGATTTGGCAATAGATTTTTAGAAATGGCACTAAAAGCACAAGACACAAAAGAAAAAATAGATAAATTGTACTTCATCCAAATTAAAAACTGTTGTGCATCAGAGGACACTATCAGGAAAGAAAAACAAACAAACAAAAAAACCAAAAAAAAAACAGCCATAGAAAAAACATTTACAGAATGTGAAGAAACATTTGGAAATCATGTATCTGACAAGGAATAAGAATCTAGTATCCAGAATGCATAAAGAACACTTACAATTCAACAACAAAAAGACAAACAACTTTCTACCTTGTAGGATGGCTAAAATAAAATGAAATAAAATAAAATAAAAATGGAATATAAGTGTTGACAAGGATGTGAAGAAATTGGAACCCTTACACTTTGCTTGGAATGTAAGACGGTGCACCCACAGTTTGGCAGTTTCTTAAATATTTAACCGTAAATTTACCATATGATCCATAAATTCTTAGGTTCTGTCTAAGAGAAATGAAAACATATGTCTATAAAAAGACTTTCACATGAATGTTCTTAGCAGCTTCATCAAAGACAGAGATGCAGAGAGAACACATGCCAGACTGCTAACTGGATGGAGGCTTATGTGAGATGTGTAAGGTGTTGTAATCATGGGATGACGTCCCATTCCCTTTGTTGTATTTCATTAGTTAGAGGAAAGTCACAGGCCCCACCCACACTCAAAGGGAGGAAGTTACACGAGGGTGTGAACACCAGAAGGCAGGATAATTGGGGGTCACCTTTGTGCCTGTCTGCCAGTTCCCTTCTCAGAATTCCTTTATTATCATTTCACCTCTACTCCTAAGCCTATCACTCTCTGTTTTTTCTTCTGTTTTATTTTTTCTCCAGAGTACTTACCAGTCGCTATCTGACGTTTTTGCACATATTTATTGCTCATTGTCTCTGTCCCATGCATGAATATAAGCTCTGTGGGTCAACCTTCTCAGTCTACTGTTGTGTACCTAACATCTACAAAAGTACCTAATGTATAACAGGTACTTAACAGTTGTGACTGAATGAATGAATAAATGGTAGTAAAGCCAAGATATTTTTTTAAAAATCATGGCATTGTGTAAATTCTATTCAGGGAAGATTAATTTGGCTGCCAGGTTAGGAAAGAGAAGAGGCTAAAGGTAGGGAGACCAGGTAGGCAGCCATCGCAATAGTCCCAGTAGCTAAAACCAGGGGTTTGAAGTGAGCTGAAGGCAAAGGCAATGGACCAGAGACATAGCAGGAGAAACAGTTTGAGGGATAAGAGCATGAACAGAGGTGAACAGATGCATCAGGAAGCGTTGGGGAAGATCTAGTATTCTGGGAGGCTACCCCTTCCTCTCTCCACCAGGCACAGCAGCTGTTGGGCTGCCGCACTCTGTGGCAGTGAGAGGGCAACTACTCATGGTAGGTGAGGGTCCTCCTGTCGCAACAGGCAAGTCCCGTCCACATACTGTCCCTCTGAAGACAGGATGGTCAGGGAATTACACCCTTTACAGGGAGAATGGAGAATGTCTGGTGCAGACAAAACCTCCCTCAGAGTAAAACGTGACTGATGCCTGCAACCACCAAGAGAGCATTCCAGCTTAATGAAGTCATCAGACCCGGGAGAGTGATTAAGTCATGGTTCGCAGCCTGTCTGCAGTCAGCAGTGAGCATTTGTCATATTTACTGGAGAGAGCAGAAATCACCATAAATTAATTAGCAAGATTTCATTTTACAGCAATGGATATGTAGGAACCCTGAGGTTTAAACATGGTGGTTTCTGGCACTTAACAGCCACTTCCTCCGGAGGTCTAGCTATGCCAGGAGAAGTGGATCAGTATGCCCCAGTGGACTGGCCCAGCGAAGAGAAAAGAGGCATGAGGGGAGGATGGTAAAGGGCCCAGCACAGCTTTGAGACAGGGCTGAGACTTTTCTGAGTGATGTGATTGTTTCACACAGTGATTGTCACTGTCTTATCCCCACATTATCCAGAAACATGGCCGGAGGAGATGGAGGAGGAACCACAGATCAAAATGCTATTTAAACATTGGAAAAGCTTTTTCCCCAAAAGATTCAGGGCACTTTAAGGGGTCTGAGCCCATACGCAAGGCCTTCTCCTACCTGCTTCTTTGTCTATAACTAAAGACGAGCATGTAGCCATGATGAGATTCCTACTGGAGCACAATATAAAGGAGTAGTCAAAACGCTCAGGGTTTTGGATTCACCCTACCTACGTCTGAGTCTCAGCTCTGTAATTTATTAGTTGTATGACCTTCGATAAGTTACGTAATTTCCCTTGGCTTCAGCGATTTTTTTAATTTCAAAATGGGAATGATGATAACAATAACAACTTCATAGTGTTCTTGCAAGGATTGAGTGCTTCCACACACTGGACATGTATTCTTTAGAACAATCTTTAAGTGCTTAGAACTATGTCTGGCACATGTCGAAAACAACAAATATTAGCTATTTACTAAGTGTCTAGGTCACTTAAATATTCCAGAATTGAAGAGAAAGAGATGAATTAGGCACTGTACAAACTTCACGGCATTCACACAAAAATGTAAGGATGTGGCTGGGCACAGTGGCTCAAGCCTGTAATCCCAGCGCTTTGGAAGGCTGAGGCAGGAGGATCGCTTGAGGCCAGGAGCTCAAGACCAGCTTGGGCTACGGCAAGACCCCATCTCTCCAAAAACATTTTTAAAAAAAATTATCTGAGCATGGTGGCACATACATGTAGTCCCAGCTACTCAAGGGGCTGAGGCAGGAGGATCACTTGAGCCCAGGAGTTTCAGGTTGCACTGAGCTATGATGACAACACTGCACTCTAGCCCAGTCAACAGAGTGGATTAATAAAATGTGGTGTATGTATTCCACAGAGTTCTACTCAGCCGCAAAAAACATTGGTGATACAACAACCCTTGTATTAGCCTGGGTAGAACTGGAACCCATTCTACTAAGTGAAGAATCCCAAGAATGGAAAAACAAGCACGACATGTACTCCCATCAAATTGTTTTTAACTGATCAACACTTAAGTGCACATACAGTAATAACATTTATCGGGCGTCGGGCGAATGGGGGGGAGGAGGGGCTGAGTATATACACACACGTAATGGGTGCGGTGCGCACCGTCTGGGGGATGGACAGGCTTGAGGCTCTGACTCGGGTGGGACAAAGGCAATATATATAATCTAAACATTTGTACCCCTGCAATATGCCAAAATAAAAAAAAAAGAAGAAGAAAAAAAAAAACACAGAGTGAGACATTGTCTCAAAAAAAAAAAAAATGCAGGGATGGGAGTCTATGTATTGCCCTCCCAGACCCTTAAAATATAGATCCGGATCATAAACACAGGAGACCCCAAATACCAGTCTTGGCCACAGCTATGTCTTGTTTCTTGACACAGGCATTCTCACTGCCCCCCTACTATCTGCTGAGCCATCTGCTGCCCCCACCTCTTCCCTGACCATCTTAGGCTTGGCTTTGCAATCCACCTCTTCGTGGAGACGTTACTCTGATGCTCCCTCTGGACATTCTCCTCTGATTTACTGATCTTTCCTTCCCGAGAGTAGACTCATGGTCTTTGCTGCTCCATACGTCGCAGTGTCAGCTGAGAGCTGCTTGGGCCCCATGGGACAGGGAACACAGCCAGCCTTCCTCTGACAAGAGAGAGATTGGACAGGGAAACATTTTTCATGCTGTGAAGAAGCTGAAAGGTAACTTCTCATTGTCTTCTATTTTTAAAATATTGAAAGGCAACCAATATGTATTAACAAAAAGGGAATATATTTAACAGTTTGATAAAGATTGCCCGAAAGAACATACATAGAGCATTTGTAAGCCTAAAAGTTTGAAAGTATGGATTGTTAATTATTTCAAATCCTCTGTTTTCTTTCGCTTTTTGAACTAGACCTGTCAAATGCTGGTAATGTTAACATATGCCCTTAAAACGTTTAGGCTGGAACAAAACTACAAGGCAAGCTCATATGACTGACACTTGATGACAACGCCAGCCCAAGACTAAGACCCTCCTAAGTACTTAAAATGTCACAAGTCAAGCTGACCAATTATTAAATATGCTTTATGCTTCTGCATTGACAAATATATCTTTCTAATGATTTGAAAGGCCAAGTTCGAATAGAGTTCCTGGATTCCTTATATTCTACACTGGAATGTGGCCATGTCAGGAGGCCTGTTCCCCATCCCTTCCCAGCTGTGGCTCTGACCTGCACTACAAAGAAACTTACAAGAGTGCAGGACGGTAGACACCCATTCCACAGGCCTAAATGTCATCCACAACCCCCAAGGAAGCCCCCTCTTGGCCACCCCTCAGTCCTGTGCAGACAGGGCTTGTCCTTAGGAGAATAGACCTGGAGAAGAGGCCCATACGGGTCCTGAATATGTGCTTGGAGCCAGCTGAGGAGGAAACTCCTGGGTCCCAAGTACAATGCAAATGATCTGGGTTTGGGGTTCAGGTATTCACTCTCCCTTGGCTCAGTCTTCTTTTCACCCCAAGCCTGGAGGGACAGGGGTAGGGAGGGATCAGATGGTAGAAGACAAGAGCAGAGCCTGTGTAGCCCGGGTTTAAAAGCAGTACTCGGGTGGTATTTTAACCACTCCGCATGTTTTTCTTTCCAATTGTCCTTGCATTTCCAAAAAATGTTGCTGTATGTAGAGTTATGATTTTAATGTTTAAACATTTATTACAATTATGTCATACTTTAAATCAAAATGACAGGTTTTTTTTGGTTTTTTTTTTCTGTTTCATGAAAAAGAAAAACAGTAAGTAAACTGTTTTTCAAATGCCAAATGTAAAATTGTATGTGTGGGGAGAGGGGAAGGGCTGGGCTTCTAATTTTATATAGAAGCAACATATTCAGTTTATTAATACTATTGTTACTGTCAAATGCAAAATAATGTTGCATCTTTATTATCTGGAGTTATGGAATAGACTTCGAGGTAATCTACATGGAGCCTGAGGCCATCGAACCCAGCATTTTATATTTTTCTTTCTCATAGGAAGATTAAGGGATTAGCATTCTGGCTTGTTTTCTTTTAGGGTTTCTATTACAAAATAAAAAGGGAGGATAAGGGAGCCTGCTCCTCCATTTCTGAAATGTGGTCAGAGAGTTGTGATTTTGTATCACATAGGCCCACAATTTCTGCCCTGAGGAAAGCAGTGCAAGGACTGAAATGTAGCTCTTTCTCTCTAGCATCACTGAAGTCATTGCCCCGTGGTCCGCACAAGGATAGGGGCTCAACTATCTACTCTGGTGAAAACTCCTCAGTTATCCACATCCAACCCATCACATGAGCAACATCAGCTCTGAGGCTCAAGACCTGTCAGGAAGTTGAAGAATCTGGTACCAGTATTGTCACTTGCACATCTATGTATTCTACATTTGATGGGAGAAACATGATTATGGGAAAAATTTTGAACAGTCTCTACCTCTTGGTCTTTAGTTTTCACTCACTATTATTATTATTATTATTATTATTATTATTATTTTGAGACGGGGTCTCACTCTGTAACCCAGTCTGGAGTACAGTGGAGTGATCACAGCTCACTCCACCTTTAAACCC
>CAUYSK010024897.1:0-27627 GCA_963575035.1 Avahi laniger | reverse complement strand
TTTTCTATATATTTTTAGTTGTCCAATTAATTTCTTTCCAATTTTAGTAGAGACGGGGTCTCGCTCTTGCTCAGGCTGGTTTCGAACTCCTGAGCTCAAACAATCTGCCCGCCTCGGCCTCCCAGAGAGCTAGGATTACAGGCGTGCTGATAAAAGTTCTTAAGACATCTGCTTCCACTTCCAGAAATGATTAGAAGTGTTCATGAAAACACTATTAATAATTTAGAGTGGGGTGCAGTGGAGCACTCTGGGAGGCTAAGGGCAAGAGGCTTGCTTGAGGCCAAGAGTTCGAGACCAGCTGGACAACATAGGGAGACCTTGTCTCTATAGAAAATTAAAAAATAGCTTGGCGTAGGGGCACGTGCCTGTCGTCCTAGCTACTCGGGAGGCTGAGGCGGGAGGATTGCTTAAACCTGGGAGCTGGAGGTTGCAGTGAGCTGTGATTGCGCCACTGCACTCCAATCTGGGCAACAGAGCAAGAGAGACCCTGTCTCAATTAAAAATACAATATTTGTTTTATATTTAAATAAACACAATTATTAAAACACTTTATAGAATACTTATGTGTGTGTAAACACGTACACACACACACAGTGACAAATGAATTTGCCCAGCATACAGGCTCTGTTTTCCTTTCCTAGTCAAACCAGTCTAAGGTGAACCTACAGGAAAGGGATTTGGGAATCATCCAAATCTATTAATAGATAGCGGAAGCCAAGGGGAAGTCGTGTGCAGTAAGTGTCAGAGATGAGGCTGGTAGTAAAGACTCCCAAAGACTAACCGGAACTCTTGGGAGACCTCTTGGAGCAGGGAGTGAAGCAGCCTGGAGGCGATGCTGGCCCACTCCCCTGGACTGCTTCCTGACTGCGTCTTCCTGCAGGCCACGGATGGCAGTGTTGGGTAAGACAGAGTAAGGCAGTTACTCGTTGGTCAGTAAAAGTGTTTAGGTCCTTTTCTTTCCTTCCAGGGCATAGGATCTGTTTCCCAAACGTGGTAGGTCCAAGAGGTGAGAGGCAGAGAATGCCTGGGCTGATAACATCCAGGGCTTAGACAGCCTCGTTTTCATCATGTGACTTGTAGACTCAGCTACGGAAAAAGAAAGAGCCGGTATGATGAATGCCCAGGCTGTGCTGTGAGTATGCTCCTTTGGAATGTGCATCAGAGACAAGTATGTTCTAGTAAAATATGGATAGACAGAGAAAAAGGTGGTCGCCCCTGGATTTGTTTCTGGGCCCTGGGTTTTGAGGAAATTATGAACAAACTTGGTAGAGACTATCCAGAAGGTAACCAGATGGTGGCATGCTGTAAATCTTGCCTCAAGAAAAACAGCTGGGGCCAGGCGTGGTGGTTCACACCTGTAATCCAAGCACTTTGGGAGGCTGAGGTGGGAGGATTGCTTGAGGCCAGGAGTTCAAGACCAGCCCGAGCAAGAGCAAGACCCTGTCTCTACTAAAAATAGAAAAATCAGATGGGTGTGGCAGTGTGCTCCTGTAGTCCCAGCTAATTGGGCAGCTGAGGCAGGAGGATCGCTTCAGGCAGTAGTTTGAGGTTGCAGTGAGCTATGATGACACCACTGCACTCTATCCTGGATGACACAGCAAGACCCTGTCCGGAAAAATAAAAGGGGGGATTCTGAGACCAAGAAGTTGGAGAACCACTGCTATAAAGAACATTAATGGGATGATTGGCAACATTAGAATAAGGTTTATAGATTTGAAAATAGTACTGTATTTGAAAATAAACAGCAATATTAATTTCCTGACTTTGATCATCATACTGTGATCATATAAGGGAATATCCTTGTTTTTAGGAACTTTACATTACTTAGGGGTGAAGGTGCATATATCTGCAACTTTCAAACAGTACAGAAAAATAATATATTTGTGTGTGTGTATTATAGAGAGAGAATGAAAAGCAAACATGGTAAAATGTTAACACTTGGGGAATATAGGTGAAGGGTATAAAAGAATGTTTTGTACTATTTTTGCAACTTTTCTATGTCTAAAATTATTTCAACATAAAAATGTTTAAGTCTCAGTCTTGCAAAGTTCTTACAACATTGTCCTCAGCATCATCCCTGTACTCCCACCCCCTGCCCCAGCTCCACTGACAGGCCCTCCTGCATGCCCTTCCCCTTCCCTAACAGACACTTCAGTCATGTGACCAGTGGCATTGATTGGGATGTTTATCTTCACGTCTGGACACTCCTAATGAGGCACTGAACACCTCGAGGGCAGATTCATCTTCCTGTCCCCAGGTCCAACACCACGCCTGGTACATACAGGCATTAATTAGATGTTTTCTTCCTATGGCTCAGTAAATGGATGAACAAAGTAAACCCAACCGCTAGCTCTTAAGCCCCTGGCCAGGGAGCATCTGCAGCCTTATCTTTTCCTGCAGGTGTTCACCCGACCACCTGCACCCCTTCTGCAGGGCCCCCTCATCTGCCTCCTCCAAGGTCCTTCTTTGCGGGGCACTAGCCTCACAACTGCAGGTGGGAACGGTAGGTCTCAATATCGTTCCCACCTCAGCATCTTTGTACTTCCTGTTTCTTCTGTGTGGACAGCTCTTCCTGAAGGTATTTATATGGCTCCTCCTCATTTCTTTCTGTTCTCTTAACGTCAACTCATTAAGGAGGCCTTTCCTAGCACCCTTTCTCGAATGGTGCCCTCCTCACCTCCACCCATCACTTTCCATCCCTTTGCCCTGCTCTAGCTTTCTCCATGGCCCATATTAACATCTGACTGACATGTTATATTTTTATTTTGTATATACTGATTCTTTGTGTGTCTCTCCTGAATGGAAACCTCAGCCCCAAGGACCACGTCTGCTGGCACAGGTAGCATTCTTGTGTTTGTGGAACACAAGTGGTTGAACTGGAGACTTCAATTGTCTTTTATTTAGGGTGACAAGGGCGCCTCTGTTCTTGGCAACCGTTCGCACTGCATATAGGGGTCCTCAAAGTGTTCCAGGGTCTGAGTCAGCCAAGAACCTAAACACGGCTTTAGTACAGGTGGGCATTTCCTGTGTAATGACTAAACAATTCTCTAAAATTCCTATGACTGCAATGACAGCTTCAGGGAGCCCTGGCCCACACCGAAGGCAGCGATCTCGTGTCCTGTGAACACGGTGGCAGCAATCCTTGCGGCATTGCTTTTGGCTATTTAGCAAGAGGGAAATAGAAATGAATGTGCCCTTTATCCCTATTAGTTTGAATTTACGTCATCTCCCTAATAACTAGTAATAATAACAATACAGATATAATTTAGCTTGTTTTTATTTCAGCAGTCGTATGTATGTTTTTTTACCTGCCCCACACTCTGCCTCCTGATCCCCGGTAGAATTTTGCTAAGTACCTCCCACCCAGCTCACTCTTGGCCGGCACCCTGTGGACCCTGCTCTTGTGTCCGGCTCCCATCACTTTAGCTGAGTGGGGAGTGGGTCCTTCTGTGGGCCACAGGTGTGACATCCTGTGTCCCAGTCTCTGCCAGGAGGGGACACCGCGGCTCTCAGAAGCCTGAAGGTAGCAACAGCTTGTCCCTCCCCTCGCCGGGTTAGATACTACGCTCGCTCTCTCTTGCTCTCTCCTCAGTCGGGTATTCTCTAACCAAGTTGGCTTTATGAACATGTTCTCCTTTTCCTTTTCTATACAGGTGAAGAGGAGAATGAGGGGGTGTGGGCAGGAAAGGGGGTCCTGCCTTCCCTAGGCCCGACTGAACTTTAGAACGTCTCTGCTAACTAAACAACACTGCGCTCTACACTTTGCTTAACCCTGGGAACCGGTCATCGGCCTTTGACCCCAGTTCTCCTCTCCTGACCAGCTCCCTCCCCTCCGGAACCCCAGTGGGACTTAGAGGCAAGAACCAGTTTTCGGAGGGACTGCCTCAGACCGCACTGTCTCCACTGCCCAGCCGAAGATTAGCGACCATGGACGCCCGGCGGGCAGGAGCCCTGGCGGCGGGAAGAAGGTAAGAGGGGGCTTCCCGCTTTGGGACTTGGCACCTTCGAGAAGACCAGGCCCTCTGGCTGTCGAAGTTATGTCAAAGACCTGTTTGGAAGACGTCGTTTCAGGAGCCCTCCCGCCCGCCCCGTGGGCTAAGGCCTTCCCTGAGCCACAGCGTAGAGCCCGTTAGCTTAAGACGCGGAGGCCGCTGCCCGATGAGGCCGCTGCCCGGTGAGGCCGCTGCCCGGTGAGGACGCGGCCCGGTGAGGACGCGGCCCGGTGAGGCCGCTCCCAGGGGAGCTCCCGGAGCCGCCAGGCAGCCCAGAGAGGGCAGATTCCGCCAGTGAAGACCGCCTGGCTCCCCGCTCGCTCCTTCTCCGCTCGGTTGTCCCCCTCCCCGCCCCGCAAGGTCTCAGTGACCTTGGACTAAAGGGCCTCAGCCCTGTTCCCTCTTCTCACCGTGAGACTTGCTCCTCCCTCAACTCCTCCTCGTCTGGGTGGTCGCAGGCCAGAGCGGGCTGGCGGCGACCCTCCGGGTTCTTCTTTGTGCTCAACGGAGCTCCCGGGCCTCAGCCGCCGCCGCATTTGCGAGTGTAGCGAGGCCACAACGGGAAGCAGAAGGCGGTGGAGCTGGGGAAGCGAACGGCAGGTTCCTCTCCGCTTCACCCGGCTCCTGTGTCCCCCTCGGCGCCTCCACTTCTCGTCCACGCTGGCCTCTGCTCTCCAAACGGCCGGGGTCGGCCCCGGGCCATGCAGGAAGACAGGGCCCCTTGGCTGCGCCCCGCTTCCAGCCAGCCCCGCACGTGCCCGGCAGGCCACCTCAGTGCGTCCTTTTCTGCCGGAAGACTGAGAAAACTCAGTACCCACAGACAGACGCCCTTCTCTACACCCAGGACTGCACACCAGCCGGGGGAAGCCCTTGGCCACCCTCTCTGTCTACAAAAACTATTATGAGAGATGTTTTTTTCCCCAGTCTTGCTATGTTGCCCAGGCTGGTCTTAAACTCCTGGGCTCAAGCAATTTTCCCACCTCAGCCTCCCGAGTAGCTGGGATTACAGGCATTATGAGAGACTGTATCACTTTGCTTCACTGGATGTCCCAATTCTCCTAATTTACCAATGTCACTATCTCATTAAAAAAAAAAGTGAGATTAGCTTTATTTACCTCTAATGAAGCCATGTTGGAAGCTACTAAAAATTCCAGGCAATAAAAAAGGATGAGGGCCTGAACGAAGGCAGTGGCAATAAGTTGCCGGAGAACAAGGACGCAGAATTAATCAAATCTGGGGTTTGACTGAATGAGAAGGGTGGGAGAGAGGGATCTGGGGTAGCTCCTGGGCCTCTGCACCAGATGCCGGGTGCATGAGGGGCCCTCCACTGAGTTGGAGGACACAGAAGAAAAGCAGGTGTGTGGTGAGAATTGCCAGTTCAGTCTGGTCATATTGCACTAAGGAACGTGCAGAACTTCCAGGTGTAATTCCAGCAATCAGTCTGGAGCTCAGTGGAAGGGTCAGGGTTGGAGCTAGAGATCTGAGAATCTCCAGCACATAGACGTTGCCTCTGCTTGGCTCATTCCTTCCTACCCCTCTGGTATTGCCGAAACCTCTGCTGCATCAGTCAAAATCCTCCCCATCCTTTAAGAGCAGGTTAAATTCCAACCAATTAGGAGGTCTCCCAACCTTGTCTATAAGTACTCCCCTACTGCCCTAACTCTTCATGGGACACCGACGTTCCCTGACTGGTTTTCATGTACACGTGTTCCTGCTCACCAATAGGAAGCTTTGCATGCTTCATTTCTCCCAGCCTGGGGCCTTGAGCACACAACGTTTCTGGTAACTATCAGTTGATTCTCATCTCAACATGACTATGTCCAAGCAAGTGGGACTGTCTACTTGCAAGGAGTCCAGGACTGGACTTGTCCTGGGCCCTGGTACTTGGTTCAAGGCTTTAGCTTTCCTCCTGGCCACCCCCGTGCTATCCTGAGGCAGGTCTGGTGGGCAGTGGGGATAGAGTGTCTCCCAGCCTAGCTTAACCCAGCATTCTGTCCCCTTGTAGGAAGGTACATCTTCTCCCCTTGCTGCTCATTGGCCTCTGGGGCTGCGTGACCTGTCACGGGATCCCTGTGGAGGACATCTGCGCAGCCAAGCCCCGGGACATTCCCGTGAATCCCATATGCATTTACCGCTCCCCAGAGAAGAAGACAACTGAGGATGAGGGCTCAGAGCAGAAGATCCCCGAGGCCACCAACCGGCGGGTCTGGGAATTATCCAAGGCCAATTCCCGGTTTGCCACCACCTTCTATCAGCACCTGGCCGACTCCAAGAATGACAACGACAACATTTTCCTGTCACCCCTGAGTATCTCCACGGCTTTTGCTATGACCAAGCTGGGTGCCTGTAACGACACCCTCAAACAGCTGATGGAGGTACAATCCAAAGACCTTGCGCCTAACTTGCTAGGACCATCCTTCCAGTTTCCATAGGTCCAGCAACTCCTAGCCCAGCACTACAGGTCACCAGAAGAGCTCACTGTGGGTTGTGATTCCCTTTGAAAACCAGTTTTTAAAAAAATTAGGCAAGAAATTCCAACCTGATTGCTGCTTTGTAAATCACTTGGGCTACCTTAAAATGGGGGAAGAAAGCCTGTGTCTCTTCCAACTTCTCTTTTTAGTTGTTCTTTCATTCATACGTGTATTTTTTAAAACACAGGGAAAGGGAGCTTCCCCTCTGGTGACCTCAGGCATGTGGGCTCTGGCAGATAAAGATTCTAGGGCTCTATATTAAGACCTGGAGTCCAGAGAAGCCAAGAGAAACCTGAAGGATGTGAGAACATTTTCTGGCTCTGGGAAGTATGGATCATTTCAAATCAGTGACTTGTTTCCCCCCACCCCTTTTTTTGTGGGAGGAAAGTGGGGCATGCTAGGAAGAAAAGCCATGGATTAAGTAGCCATTGACACCACTGTAGTAAGTCACAGATGGAAACACTAACTCCTTAATCTGCCCTGGGCTTGGGGGTCTGGCAGTCTTTCTTCAGGTTGGATCACGCTTTGGACGCAAAGACAATCAGTAGAGAGGTGCAGGCCTTTCAGCGTGGTACACAGTGCTTATTTGAATCTCAGACACTAAGGTCTGTGGATCTTAGGAGGGTTTCCCTCCACTCTAGCGGCCAGTTTCACTGAACTTCATCACCTTTGCCCTGTCTTCTGGGATGAATTAACCCAGTTCGCTCCAAAAGGAAACTAGCTTTAGAAAGTCTTGAGACACTTAATACCGCCTTCTCCCTGCCCTTTGGTCATCTGTATGGTATCGATCTCAAAGCACTTCCATATCCCCCATGTCTCTGCACCAAACTGAGATTTTAAATGTGATCCTTCCTGTAAGAACAGAAACAGAACACTGTTTCCAAACCAAGCCTGTCCTTCAGGTCCTCCTCTCTGCAGAATCTTCCAATACAAGATGCCATGCCCTGGACAAGTGGGGTGGGACTGCATCTCTCCGGAGAAAACAGAAACTCGGCACCAGCCTTCTGGTCAAAAGCATGACCCCCCAAAAAAGAAATACATACTGAAATAAAATCAGGAAAACCAGAGGCAGAGAGAACATATAAAACCAAGACCTTTAGTTGCCTGAGGAAAGAGTGTGGGAGGGAGGGCAGGGAGTAGCCACCCATTTTGCCTTGGGGATGGGTTGGGGTTACAGCTTCAAAGGCTGTGACTGTCACAGCCAATCTTTAAGTCCTTTTCAACCCTGAGACTCTTATTCTGGGCTGTTTAATCCCTTGCTGATGGAATCACTCTTCTCCTTTCTCACCTCCACCACCAGTATCCCCAACAGCAGCTGGCCCCAGTAGATGCCATAAAGTGTAACAAACTTTATGTCCCTCACAATAAGGGACATTGTCCTGACTTCCCTCTCTGTCCAGAATCATCCTTCCTACCTTTCATTCTTCTTCATCCATTTATTCATTTAAAACACACGAGTTGAACATCAATGCTGTGCCAGGCACTGTGCTTGATGGAGCTCACAGCTGAGTGGCTGCTGTTGGTCGGGGTCCACGAGCACAGCCCCCACCCCCATGAGCCTGGCTACCCACCACACCCACAACCATTTTATTTTGACTTCTACAGGTATTCAAATTCGATACCATATCCGAGAAAACATCTGATCAGATCCACTTCTTCTTTGCCAAACTGAACTGCCGACTCTATAGAAAAGCCAACAAATCCTCCAAGTTGGTATCAGCAAACCGCCTTTTTGGAGAAAAATCCCTAGTCTTCAACGAGACCTACCAGGACATCAGTGAGGTGGTGTATGGCGCCAAGCTCCAGCCCCTGAACTTCAAGGTGAGTCATAGATGTTATTCCTGACCTCGGAGTTCTTCCTCTGTACCCAGAAAAACAGGGGCCAAGTCAACACTGCTATGCTAGCTGAAGACTGGTAGAGGACTGTCTGCAAGTCAGACCCCCTGGAATACTTATTTCTTATTTGAAATCTGAGAAATCAATAATGTCTATACCCCCCGTTATAGTGGCTGCTCTGAAAATGTTGTGTAAATAATCAATTCTTCATTTCATTCACCAACTTCAAATATGCACCAAAGGGTATTCTGAAGATGCCAGTCCTGTAAGATATCTTATTTAAACAGCATGGCCAAATAAAATGAGTATGTGATGCATGCTATATTCTCCTCTTGGAGACTTAGGAAGCACACAAGCCTAGCAAGTGTTCTGAGAAGTTCTGTGACAGAAAAATCTATTGGCTTATTTCAATCAGAATTTCTCAAACTTATTTGACCTCACAGCATTTCCCTCCTCCTCCCAACCCACCACCTCCACCATCCCCGCCATCATTCATGGCTTTCCATGGAACATGTTTTGGAAACTCTACTTTTGTGAGTTCATATTTTCCTAAGTCAGAGAAGGTATTTTATCTTCTTTTTCCCAGACCATTTTCTCCTTTGTTCTTATTCAGTTCTTTATTTCTTCCTATTTCTCCTTTTGTTCTTTTTTTTCTTCTGATATTACTTATTAACTATAAGAGAGATTCATGGCACCATGTTAGAGATGCAAGGTTTCCCCAGTTTGGGTTAGAGCAATTGCTTCTTAATCAGATCGGGGGAAAGGACAGAGGGATGATGAGCAAAATAAAATGCTATACGGGGACATGGAGAAGCCGATTGGGTAGGTTTGTCTCCCGTTCTCCTCAGGAAAATGCAGAGCAGTCCAGAGTGACCATCAACGAATGGGTGTCCAATAAGACCGAAGGCCGCATCACTGACGTCATTCCCACAGGGGCCATCGACGAGCTCACTCTTCTGGTGCTGGTTAACACCATTTACTTCAAGGTACTCAAAATGACCCCGGAGAGACCCCTGGGCCTTCCTCTTGCTTTTTGGCTTTCCCTCTTTCACACCATCGGGTATGTGTGGGTAGATCCTTTCTGAGAAATGGTCCATGCATGATCTGGGCAGACATATAAATTTGCAGAAAGCCCAGAAACTTTAGAGCCATGGCTGCCAGGCTGAGGTCCAAGGGGGCCTGGTAGTGCCCCCAGGCTTGGGGCAGAATGTGCACACACACAAACCCAGCACACCCAGCCACAAGGTGTACATGGTGATAAACTCTCCTGTATGTGTGACAATTTCTGCTGTCCAGTTAACTCCATTTTTAAAACTAGGACAAAATGACAGAGTCTATTGACAGTCCTCAGTGCTGAGATTTTCCCATCATCTGGAGCAGCGTCTACAGTGACTCAAAGTTCCCCTTGCCTGAAGCCTCTGTACATCCAGGTGCCAGGCTCACCTTGGACTTGGCAGAATCCCTGTTATTTGACCATGCAGATGGCCTTGTCTTCCTCAGAGGCGAGAGTTCTAAAGACTCTTTCAACTTGATTCCATTTGGGAAGGAGAAGGAAGAAGGTAGTGGGAATAAACAACAGGTCACTGACATCAGGAGGGCCAGCGGTCTAAGGCAGGTGGAATTGTGGCATTTTTTGCCCATCCAGGCACGTGCTCCATATGCATTCTACCCTCCCGCATGGCCCAGGGGATTAGCCAGTCACTGCTGTCGTTGGTCACTGTGTCTCTTGGGGTTTCCCTCTCCCCAAGAATAGAGTTGATGGTATTTCCACAATGTGCATTGCCCTTTACAGTTTGCAGAACAATTTGCCATTTGTTAGCCCTCCTGAGCCTCACGACATCACAAATGAGACCTTGGGCCACTTGGACAGGTTACTTAGTTTTAAATCCTAGCTCTTCCATTTTCAAGTGTGTGAACTTGGGTGAGTTACCTGAGACCTTTCTCTGCCCAAATTTCTGCATCTATAAAATGATAATAATGGTACAGCTACCTCATAGGGTTACTGAGGGGATCGAATAAGTTGATGTGTGTAAAATGCTTAGACTTGGGCCTGGTGCACAGGGAACATTCTATAAACACCAGCTATCACCAGCTCCTGATTTTACAGATGAGAAAGCACCACTCAGAAGAGTTAAATGACTTGTCCTCAAATCAAAGAACCAGAAAGTGATAAGAAATGGTAATTTTCAAAAGCCTTCTATCTCAGGGTCCCTCCCACTCTGAGCAAGAAGTCAGTCAGGACTCATCCTCTGCTTGGCAGGGCTTCCAGATGACCCCTGGGATTGTTACCTGTTTCTGGCTTTTATCCCTCAAGGCAGAGCCCAGAGCTTTGGCGGTTGGCTCTTGGAAAAGAGGTTGGTGGGAGGCAGACAGCAAAAGGCAATTATATTTAAACTCAAGAAGAGACTTGCAAAGAGGCTTATAGGTTGTTCTTGGTTTTAGTTTTTATTTTTCTGATTATGAAAGCAAATATCCACTGCTGAAAACCTGGGAAATACAGAAAAGTACACAGAAAAAAACCCACTCATAATTCCATCACTCTGACATAGTCATTATTAACCTTTTTGTGCATATCCATCCAATCTTTTTTCCTAATAATTATACTTACACATTTATGTGGTAATATAATGTGAATGTGTCCTGTGTCAATAAATATTCTCCTATGGATGTTTTGTTCTTGCTTTGGAATTCTCGGACTTGGTGTCTTCTTTCAGGGCCTGTGGAAGTCAAAGTTCAGCCCTGAGAATACAAGGGAGGAGCTGTTCTACAAGGCTAATGGAGAGACGTGCCCAGTGTCTATGATGTACCAGGAAAGCAAGTTCCGCTACAGGCGTGTGGCCGAAGGCACCCAGGTGCTTGAGTTGCCCTTCAAAGGCGATGACATCACCATGGTGCTTGTCCTGCCCAAGCCTGAGAAGAGCCTGGCCAAGGTGGAGCAGGAGCTCAGCCCAGAGGTGCTGCAGGAGTGGCTGGACGAGCTGGAGGAGGTGATGCTGGTGGTCCACATGCCCCGCTTCCGCATCGAGGATGGCTTCAGTTTGAAGGAGCAGCTGCAAGATATGGGCCTCGTCGATCTGTTCAGCCCTGAAAAGTCCAAACTCCCAGGTTAGTATGAGAAGGAGTTTCCTCTTCTCCCTGCCTCCAAGGCGGTCTGACCAAAATTGGAAGAGTTGGAGAAAAAACAGGAAAGAGCAGCAAGTCAGGACACCTGGATTCCGACCCTGGTTCTACTGCTAACTTGTGGAAATCCCTTTCCCTTTCGAGGCCTCAGTTTCCTCATCTGTAAAAGCGGGAGTTTGCTCTTGGATCTCCGTGGGCCCAGCCAGCACTAGCACCCTATGAGTCTGCATCTGATAGAGGAGATGGGACCAGGTAGAGAAGAATTTGAAAAGGCATTGGAATAGAGAGCAAAGAGACACATTAACAGCTGGGGACATCTGGGTCCTACAGAACAAGCCTAACTGACATTTAATAAATAGCCTTTCACTTGACATTCCAAAGGGCTCATGTGCTTTCCTCAAGATCACTTGGACAGATATAGCCAACCTTTCCCAGTTGTGATACTTCAGTTGGCATTAAAAATAGGCAATAAAATATCTTTTTAAAAAAGATGTTTATGGGCCGCGTGCGGTGGCTCATGCCTGTAATCCTAGCACTCTGGGAGGCCGAGGTGGGAGGATCACTTGAGGTCAGGAGTTTGAGACCAGCCTGAGCAAGAGCAAGACCCCATCTTTACTAAAAAAAATAGAAATTAGCTGGACAACTAAAAATCTATATAGAAAAAAAAAATTAGCTGGTCACAGTGGCACGTGCCTGTAGTCCCAGCTACTCGGGAGGCTGAGGCAGGAGGATCGCTTGAGCCCAGGAGTTTGAGGTTGCTGTGAGCTGGGCTGACGCCACGGCACTCTAGCCAGGGCAACAGAGCGAGACTCTTGTCTCAAAAAAAAAAAAAAATAAAATGTTTGCAATGTTAGGGAATTGGATTTATCTTTACTGGGCTGTTTTTAAAGTCGTTCTGAAAACTAAAACTGTTGCTGGACTGGAAAGGAAGATGTTCCTACTAGATGCAGTGAGTTTTTCAAGGACAGAGTCCTGTCCTTCCCACGGCCTCGCAGAGCTGAAGCCTGACACTAAATTCACAGGTGCCAGGCTGAACAAGTGCAAAGTACTTTATTATTTGTCACACATGTTAATTGTAGGGGGTATCATTAGGCGAAGGTCCAGGATTTCTTCTATTTTTCAAAAAAGCCCCAAAGGACCTCGTAATTTAAACTAAATTCCTGTCTGTCAGTTGAAGCCAACTTTCTCCCACTTCACAGAGCCTTCTTTGCTTTTCCTTCCAGGTATTGTTGCAGAAGGCCGGAACGACCTCTATGTCTCAGACGCGTTCCATAAAGCCTTTCTTGAGGTGAGTACACCTCCCTTCCCTCGCTCGTCCTGTGCTGCTTTTCTTATTATTCAATACAGCAGTATCTTGTGAGATTTGTAACTTTGGAGTTCTCGCTCCGCTCGCTCTTACGGTCTAGATGGCAGACGCGTGAACAGCAGGACACAGCTGAGGGAAAGGCATGTTTCTAGTGCCCCTCACATCCCGGACCGGTAGTCCTCTCCTCCGTGAGGATGCTACAGCCCTCCCCCGAAACACTCGCGGTGCGGCTGTTCTACGCTCCGCTGCAACTCCCTGTCTTGCAGCTGGTCAAGTAGGAAAGACATTCGGAGGAGGGGGACATAGGAAAAGGAGCCAGCAAAGGCCACTGAGAAGGAATTCAGAGGAGGAGAACCAGGAGAGCATGAGGTCATGGAAACCCAGGGGGGAGTTTTAGGAGAATGCAAGGAGCATTTAGTAGGGAGACCAGAGGGTGTCCGCAGTTTACTTTGCCTGATTGTAACGGCTGGAAAGCAAAGGGAAGGTAAGAAAGGGGAACTGGTGAGAGTGTGGATCAGTGTCTTAAAGTGTGTTCTGCAGGACTAGAGCACTAACTACACTGCAAGAAACAAAGTTAGGTGGTCAAATAAATGTATATCCTCTTCTTGGGACAGGAACAAGACCCCTGGCATGCTGAGGTTTGGGAAGTCCCACAGTGAGGAAAACAGTTGAATATTGTTACCCTAGTGTTCCCCCAACTGAGATGCGCGTGGAACCCTGTGTTAGATTAATAGCTACGTCCAGCCTATGGAACTTCCGATTCTCAAATGCTAAACTACGGACCAATATACCATTAATCATCTCGAGAGTTTCATCTTTGGAGATTCTGGGATGGGTCCTGAGAATCTGAACATTTATAAAGCTCCTCAGGGGATGCTGATGCACAATGACATCTTGGAACCACTGGCATAGACCGTTCTTTGTGGGAGCCAGGCCGTGAGGGAAGGGAGATAAGTCAATATCAGAGAAGTTCATAGGACTGAGGAAATAAATTGCAAAGAAGATTGCAGTCAAAGGTTTCAGAACACAGTGCTAGTAAATATGGTTCCAGGGCCCAAGGTCAGTGGGAAATGTTTGGTTTGGAGGAAAGTGGAGGAGTCAAGGGACATGAGGAAGTCAGATTAATTTCGATAGGAGTGAGAAAATGTGATAGCTTGAAAAAACAGAAGGGTATAGTCTGAGAAAATGATGCTATAATTATAATTTCGAAGGTAGAGCAGTTCTGAGACATGGCAAGTCCAAGGTGTAGCCATGGGACTGGTTTGCTTAGAGTGAAGGTAATGCTCATTGGTTTGGATGAGTAGAAAAAATGGGAGGGTGGGGTGTTGAATGGGTCTCCTACGAAGATATTTTAATTGTCTAGGTCAAATGGTAGCAGGACTGGGGGTGGACAGGAAGGCTGGGTGCCCACATCCTCAGCATGGATATAGAATCTGTAGGACAGCGACGGCAGTGACCTGCAGGACAACAGCAAGGGTAGAGGGGTGTATCTCAGAACAAGGGATTTGACATGAGTACTGGATTAATGGTTTGGAAGTTTAAGACGGACATTGCTTTTACCTTCTTCTGTATGGTTTTTTTTGGAAGAAAGAACAGTTAGGAAGACTGCAAGGGAAGTTGAGTCCTCAGGGTTTTAACTCTCATTGTAAATCCTCTTGTGAGTAGCCCGGTTAGAAGTGGTCATCCCAGATCTCCTTGAAGGCTTTGAGTTACTATTAGGAAGAAGCAGAGGTCTGGATTCATTTTACCCACCTGAGCTAAACAATGATGCAAGATCCTTCCAGGGCTACTGGAACAAAGTTGTTTTCCTTAAAAACCTTAGAAGCCTATAATGAACAGGTCCCCAACTGATTGTTGATCTCCTGAGAAGACATTAAAAACCAGAACCTGATTTGAATCACAAAAAAGCTCTACTCTGCTCATAAATTTAGTCCTAAAATGAGCATGAAATAGATAATATGGAAAGATATAGTGTAAAGAAGGAGGGAGGGGAAGGAAAAATGAGAGGAAGGGAGAGCGTGAGGGAGGAAGAAAACATTAACCAACTCCTCAAAGCTCAGGGATCTGAAGTGCTTTTATTAAGAGGCAGAAATGGAATTTCAATGATATTCTGAGTCCCTAGGCAAAATTTCTTGAGGGTGTCTCCCTCTAGACCTGTGGCAATTCTGTGTATCATTCAAGTTCAAATACTGTTGCTTCAGTCCGCTACTCCAGGAAAAACGCATCTCATCCAGCCAGGGGATCCCTTTCCTTTTCATACGCCCTAGGTCCTGAGTGGCTGCTGTTTGCAGTAGTTGTATCTGGGACCCTTATGCTCCAAAACTATTTCAATTATAGAATTCTGATCTTGGATCAAAATCTCTTTTAGCAGCTTGTAACAAAAAGAAAAAAAAAAACAAAAAACCTCTGTAACACCATGTACAATGGTGCCAGCCAGAAATGTGACAATCGTGACAATCTGTGCACATGCAGATTTTGGGTTCATGCATTACACGAATGGAACCCTTGCACTTGTTACCTAGCATAAGACCTGGACCGACGCAAGTGCCTTACGTTCACTGGATGAAAGAATGAGTGAAGTAGGGTTCCAAAGGGAACCCAACCTGACACACCTGTACTTTTTACTGGAAAGCGGCCTTTTGGGGAATTGCTGTGTTTGTGGATGATTTACCTGCCAATATGAACTGCAGAGTGGCTAATGCAGCAGTTTTGCTTCCTGTGTGATCTGCAGGTAAATGAGGAAGGCAGTGAAGCAGCCGCGAGTAGTGTCGTCTTGATTGCTGGCCGCTCCCTGAACCCCAACAGAGTGACCTTCAAGGCCAACAGGCCCTACCTGGTTTTTATAAGGGAAGTTCCTCTGAACACTATTATCTTCATGGGCAGAGTAGCCAACCCTTGTGTTAAGTAAAGCGTTCTTACTCTTTGCACCTCTTCCTACTTTGGTTTGTGAACAGAAGTAAAAATAAACGCAACTACTCCCATCTCACAAATATCAATGGACTGTGACAACCTGCAGTGAAGACGACGAAAAAGGGAAAAGGATAGAGACGCTCTTGGGGCATTTGAAAAAATGATGCTTTCAGTTGTTCTCCACCCAGGGACACGTCTGGGTCAAGAGAACGAAAGAGGGAGGTACGTCACTACTTCGTCCTGAAAGGTGGCACACATCCAGAGAGGGCAGGGGGAGCTTGGATTCTCAGTATTCTGTCACATGAAAAAAAATCCAAAAATTTAAACAAACTAATCTTTATATACAGAAAAGACAGATTCAAATCTGAGTATTAAACCATTTAATTCTCACTCACATGCATAATGTTCTTTTACACAGTGTTAAAATAAAGAGGAAAATGCATTTTTATACAAACAGAATTTCAAGTATACATTAATAGACTTTTCAGATTGCTAACCAAGTTGCTAAGATTTCATTCACATTGTTCTTAAAGCTGTTCAACGAGAAAGCTTTTGCTAAACTGCTTTAAATATGTTTATATAAACACATATTTTCACTCTTTCTTTGAATCTCCCTCCCCCAACCCCACTCTCTGCCCACCCTCCTGCCCTCCCCCATCCCTGGGGCTCTAGGAGACATGCAACCCCACCAAGAACCATTGGCTTGTCATCAGGGGAAGACAGACTCCACAGGAGGAGAGACCGAGAACACCTGTTAAATTAAGGGAGAACAAATCTGATACTTACAAATGACACAAATCAGGACTGTATCTTAGAGCCTTTGTGTTTTGACTTTTAATCAAAAAAACTCAGCCTCCCACAAAACAACACAGAAGTTTCTGATAATGTGGTAGCTGAGAAAATAAGTTAATATTAGGCATTTTTTCCCCAGTGAAACTTCCAAAATCAGGACAGGCATTTTGAACTCTTTTTCTTTTGGATGGTTGTTTCTTTTTCCCTTTGACAAGGAGTGGGGGCAGCTTAAAATGGATGTCATTATATTTGTGTTTACATTAAGGAATTTGGTTAATTTCATAGGGTCTGGCAAGAGTTCTCCCTCCTTGACTCTCCTCCTGAAGTAATCTGGCTTCAGGGCCGGGAACGGTCACTCTCCTTAGGAATTAAAGTGCATTTTTTCAGTAAAAGGGGATGAGGGGAGGTCGTGGTTTACATTTAAGTGATAATGATTAAAGGAGGGTGGGGTGAGAGAAAATCCTATTCCTATATATAGGTATTTATAATTAAGGTCATAATAAAAACTGATATTCTTAGGAAATCAGATGCACAAAGCTAGTCCAGCACCCTCAGTGGCCAAGAGCGCTAGCCTGGCTCACTGACTGCTCTTGGGCATCTTTATTATTAATGGAGTAGTTGCTTCAGATGAAAGACATAAATCTCAAATGTTAGTTTTTTCAAAGGGAAAAAACAGACTGGTAGATTCTTAAAGTTAAAAATATTCTATTCCATTTCCCTTTCAGGGATAACAACATTTTAGAAATTGATTGTCTGTTTTATTATGAATTCTCCTCAATTAGCAAGTTGTAAAAAAAATGCTGTTAGATCTAAGTTTGCGGCTTACAAATATTATGGTAGCCTTTAAAAACTCAGGAAGAGGCGGGCATAGACGATCCTTGCTATCAATATCAACTGAAGGGAAGTGAAATTTTCCTATGATCTCTTTATTTGATAGCTACCATCAGAATCCAATTTTCTGACTAGTTTCCTTTAAATGCTTTACTATTTCTTGGGGAAAAAAACCCCAGAGTTTCCAAAGAGAAGTAAATGCTACATTATCAGCTATACAAAGAACTGATGGGCTCAAGATGAGAAAGGGTGGGGGAACTTGTCCTGGATTCTGGCCTCTGAGTCCAGTGTGATCTGCTTTTCACAGTGACCAGTGGGAAGGCACAGTGCCAGGGACAGGTAGATGGGGGACAGCTGTCACCCATCATATAAGCACCACGGAGAACAGCTGGATAGATTTCTTTCAGACTGTGTCCATCTGAAGGAAACCAAATTTCTGCCACATTGACTTTTCTATCTTTGAACCCTCAGCCTTCTCTTCTCCTCTTAGAGGCAGAGCATGAGTCCTGCTCTGAAATTATGAGGAGCCAGGAAATCTAAATGCTCTTCCGATGTACTTCTCCCTTTATTTACTTAGACTGACATGCGAAAAATGGACAGTTCTGATGTTAAGATTTCTTAAGGGGGAGGAAGCCATTGGTTCCTGACTGAACTGGCAGATCCATTTAAGTTCTGCCGTAAGATCACGAAATAATGCAATGGGCTAAAACTGTGAACACAGATCACAGTAGACAAAAAGTTCATGGATTGAGATAGAACACATTTCTTTCACCTATAATTTAGGAAAGCTTTTCTTTTGTTGAGGGTAGAGGAATGGGGCAGCATGGTGACACTGTAGTCAAACTGATACTTGTTCAGCTGTTTCAGAAAGGATTTCCTAGAGGTCTAAGACGAACCAGCAGCAAGCCAATCCTTAGGGCAGAACTTGACCGAACTTCACAATGCTGACAGAGAATTCCCGTTAGGGAATTTGTTTTATTCTTTGCTTCAAATAGAGTACAAGTTTATGCACTTATCTTTTACCACTACCGCCCGTCCTCCTCCTCTACTCTCCACCACGAAATCTTAGAATCCAGTGCAGTATAATTTGCATGAAGTTCAACAAGTTTTCACAGCACTCTACAAAGTTCTTCAGTATGAAAACCCTCAGGGGCTACTCTCTTTGGAGTCCCAAAGGCTATTGTTTTTCTATCCCACCCAATAACAGGAAGCCTTCAGCAAATTTTCTAAGGCATCGGAGGCATTTTCTCTGGCAATACGACATTTACATGCTAAGCAAACAGCCGGCCTTGATGCTGCTTTAATGAAATTTCATAGTCCGATGCTAATTCAGTCCTTTGCACTAACCAACTTTTTCCTTGACCTGTTTTTTCTTCTTGCACACACCACCTCTTTGAAGCTCAAACGATCAATTACTTGTAGGTAATATAGGAAAGAAATTTTCTGTGGTGTCTAGAATACTCTCAGAAGAGAGATTGCTACATTTGAACTTGTTCTTAAATAGAAATTCCTTTCATGAGTTAGAAATCACTTGGTAGCTAGTTAGTCTGAACAGTGGTTCTCACTTTGTAAGGTAATAAATAAAACAGTTCTCCCCTTCCCGTTACATGTGTGAGGATGCCATGGGGGCAAGTAACAGACTGTGACAGCCACTAAAGGTATGCTTGCTACCTGGGGTGAGAAGAATGGAAGATTTGGTACCTTGTTTGGGAATTACTAGTTTAGGTCTTTGACATCCTAGAACAAAGGTGCTAAAAAGACTCATTTCACATTTTCATATAATATTCAGAAATATTTAAGCCTTAGCTAGTTCATTTCATTCACAAAGAAAGGATGCAGGAAAAGTGAAAGTCCCCGGACACTGAGATGCCACTTAGAAGGCAGGCTAAGGCAAATGATCAAACGTATCACCATCACCCCAGGCAGGATCCTTTTTCCTCCATTAACTTTAATAATGCTACCTATTTATTTTACAAATAAAAATCACCCACCTACGCAGTTTGGGCTTGGCTTTTTTAATAAATTCAAGTGCAGTATTTCAACTAGCAGAGCTGAGAAATCTCCACTCAGATTACATATACAAAGGAAAGAGGATTCTAGAGAAGGGACTTGGAAAATTTGTTTTGCTTACTTATGCATACTTCGTATTTGGTATAGAGAGGAAAACTGGATGGACGGCAGTATCTCCCACCAGGATTACTCTTGAGGACAATGGATGATCCATTTTACCACCTGAGCCTTGGCCCACTGTAAGCTTTAAATGAGAGCCATGTATGGGATATCAATAAAGATACCTTAGGTCAAAGAGAACTACTGGATTGAGGTTATCCTGCCAAAAACCACTATGGATAACCTAGCCAGTGATTCTCAACCTTGGCTGCATATTAGAGTCTTCTAGGGAGCATTTAAAGCCAAGACTGCACAACAGACCAATGAAATGCAAATGTCTCGAGGGGGTCCCAGGCAATTTTAATGTGTAGCCAAGATGGAGAACTACTGGCGTAGGTCAACTAGTTCTGTAATAGAAAACATATGGCCAGTGTTCACCCAAGCCAGAGGGAAGAGAGGTAAGGCTCCATGGCTTCCTTCTAGGTTCGTGGATTTAACATGCCTCCATCAAATTACCTGGGCATTTCTCACTTTGTTTTAAATAAATCACTTTGGCTGTAATAGGCAGCAACACCAACAGTATTGATTTAGGTAAGACTACAATTTAAGTATGTGGTATAGCAAAAAGATCAGAAGACAGATAAGACTCTGGGAACACACAATAAGCCACAAGGAAAAATTTTCCTAAACAGGAATTAATTCCTGAGTCTAAGATATTAGGATGGCTTATAGGCTGAGAACTATTCTACAGTTAGAAAAAACAATAGTTGTGGTAAAAAGATTCATATGATTTTACTACCTAATCTCCCTATAGGATTCATACTGTAACTGGGCGGAAGTTACCGTATCAGTTGTCTCTTAAGAATAATGCTTGTCTCTTTACTTGAAATTTCACATTCTCTGTATCTCCACTTGCCCTATCCAAAGTCACCAGGAAAGTAAATACTTATCAGCTATTACCTCAAACACAGGTGAAAACCTCTAAAAACCTGAAAATGGATCACTCTCTCTCATTTCTAACCTGAAAATGGATCACTCTCTCTCATTTCACTTCTAACCAGAGAAGCCCTGTTTAGACATTACAACTGGTCAGTGCATTAGGATGAGAAGGTGGAAAGCATTCCAGGACAACAAGGGCCAACAGTCCCTCAACTGTGGCAAATATTCAAAAGGTAGGTAAGCTGACTTGGCTCAGTGTGCTAGTGGCCCACATAGGCAATCAGTTGAGTGCTACAATTGGATTTAAAGATTAGGTGGTCTGCCTAGTGGCATCTGACAACTGAAACTGAACTTTCTGACACCTACAACGTTCAAGTGAGGCCACCTTGACAATTCCAACAGTATTGGCATTAAAAACAAGAATGTCTCTCTTTGGAGTGGCTAACAGCATAACAGGTCATTTGAAAATCAATGTCATACATACCTCCATGTAAGATTGGCAGAAGGCTCCTTATCAGGAAAATATAGTTAGTATTCCAGTCCCCCGGAAGTGGACTGCAAATGGCAATCAAAAAAAAACTGAGGATTCAAACAAATGTTTCACATCATTAAAAGGAGGAGTTGGGTGCATTTTTAAAAGCAAAGACTCCACCTCCACTGGCTACTCTTGCCAAACAGAAGCCTGTGGATAAAAGCACTAAACCCAAGCATCCTGACAGTATTTGATTTGGGCAACAGAATCAAACATTAACATCTGAACATGACAAGAAGAATTTCAGATACTGCAGCCTCTGTATTTTGGGTCTGGCTTTCCTCTGCTTGCTACAGAAAGCTATACTCTTCCTTCAGCCAAGTGCTCAGAGGTAGAGGAGCTGAAGTGAGTACAGAAATGTAGAGACAGTGGCTGAGGAACCCAGCCTTCTGCCCGGGGGGCTGCGGGCAATCTTGAATATGCTCAGTTTTTAGTGGGAGGTAGAATATTCTACATTGACTTATCTGCCTTCATTAAACAAACCTTTCTCTCTCATACACACACAAACTCATATACACATAGCTGGAAACTCACAGCAATATTGCAATTCACAGCAACAGCACACCTATCCAACAGCTACTTTCAACCTAAATTTCATATTAATCCCCAGCCCTTCTCAGGTAGACCCAAGCCGAATTTATTTTTTTAAGGTCCCTCCTTTTGCCAGGTTTTTAAGCACATATCTCACTTTTATACCTACATCTTTTGTCTCTAAAGAACAGCTGCACTAAGAGGGTGCACTGTGTTATAACATCTGTATAAATAGAAAGTGCAAGAAATAATTTTCTTAGCCAAAATACAAAGTAACAAAAAGCTCTCATAGCCTATTATGCCAAGAATTTGATTTTTAGAATCAATGATAAAGCTAACAAAATGCTTCTATGCTACCAAAGTCACAGTGGAGGAGTAAATATATTTATAAACACACACCTATGAAAAAATAGCCAAACTTTCCACAAAAGTTATTTGCGTGAACTATCTTTAGTATACTACTCTGTTCAATGCACGTGCATATACAATTGAATTATATTAGTGTTATTTTATTGCGCCAGTTTTCCAAAAAGAAAACAGGCTCATTTTTAAAAAATTCAAGTTACATGATTTAAAATTATTTTTGTAAAAATATTAGAAATGCCATATAAATTCTAAACATTTCTGCTATCTGACAGCCATTCTAGAGGTGGATTTCAGTCACACTTTTAGTGACTTCTGTGTTAGCATCTTGGCTTCCAGAGGAAACACATTTTAAGCTTTGTTCCCTATACTGTAATTCTGTTTTCAGTGGTTCTTAAAGAACCACGAGTTAGGATTCTGTTACTTTACAGGAAACTCAGTAGATCATCTTCAAATATGTCATAAACATCTGCTTCAAGATGTGGCTAAAAGCAGAAATCTAAACCTTAAGCAATTTCTTCTCCTCACTCAGGTTGTTGTTATTGGCTTGAAATGGGTTAGACTTGTGATGCTGAAAAGAAAGAATAAATATTTTGTCAATCTACAAGGTTTCCTTTTTTCTGACTTCATTCTCTTTTGCAGTTCAAGATCACAGCACCTGAATTATTTTTCATGCAACCACCAAATGATTTCAAACCTAAGATTCACAGAGAACCTAGAGGAGGCCCAAAGAGCTATACCACAGAATGAGGGACATCTCCATAGATTATCACAGTAAGATTTTTCATTTCTTGGGACTACATCTTCAAAGGCTTTCCCTGTTATAAAGGGCTGACTACACCAGAGTGGAAATGTGAATCAAAAAGAAAGTTTTAAGGCTCTTTTATGTTTTATTCATTAAAATTTGCCCTTTGACATGTTAAGGATGAACTAGAAAAATAAATAAAACTTGCCTCAATCTTTATTTGATAAAATCTAATTAATCTTTATGCCTAAAAGCCTCAAAACATTTCATCCCTGGTTATCCAACTACAAAGTCTTTCTCCCTTCCGATTTTGCAGGCACCCTAAATTAAATCTTCAGCTTTGAGTACCCCTTTTATTTCTTGTATTTGCTATGTGTGAGGCCTGACACAGGAACAGAGATCTTTTCACTAAATGAAAATTGAGGATGACCAACAGGAAGACCACACAGCAAATTCTCCAGGAATGCATTGCGCATGGAATGGATAATCTCAAACCTTTCTTAAGAAATGTATTGATTTGGGGATGATCATTTGTATGGCAGAATTCATTCTCTGCCCATATTTCTCCTCAGGGCAGGAATAGTCTAATGAGCATAAATTAGCAAGAGTATATATAAAGCATCCTAAATCTGAAAAATCTAGACAAAAATCAAAAACTTTCAATGATCTGTTATTTTAAATGAGTGAGGCTGGTAGCAATTGCTAATTTTAAAAGATTAATAACATATAAAATTGGCTGATGGATTTTCCTGTATGAAAAGTAAAAAGAAGAGGAGGAACCAATTCATCATCCAGGACAAAATTATGCTGGAGGCAGAGATGGAACCAAGATAAGTATGCAAAACTTTCACTATCTCAAGAATATGATCCATCCAACAGAAACTCCTGCTGACAGAGATTTAGTAGCCATATAAGTTTTCCATACCACAGGAATTTTCACCTATCTGTAAATTTAAAATATTAAATACTGCTGACATCTCTAATAAATCAAATTTTCTAGGAGTTAAGCTTTTTATCCCCTCTGCGGTATTTCTGGCTCAGCATGTAGTCATTATGGCCTCACAGCAAAGACAGGTGAATGCTTGTGACTTGGAACACAGCACAAAATGAAAAAATGGAAATTTTGCTATAAGATAAATGAAACTTGGGGGGAGAGGGCAACTAATGAAATATACTCCAGTTATCTGTCTCATTCTCCTTCTAGCTCCTTTACTGATTCAGGGTACACATAATAAATGGTTTCTACAGAGAAAAAAAAAAAAAGGACCTGAACACAGAATACTCAAGACAAATAAGAAAACCCTAATGCTATCTGTAACAGATTAAAGATGGCCCCAAATCCTTAACATACCTTTCATGAATGGCAGGGTATTTTCCTCTCCCCTGTAATCTGGACTGACCCAGACTCAAAGAGATTTGAGTTATTTTTATTTTTTAAAATAATAGAGACAAAGTCCTGCTACGTTGCCCAGGTTGGTTTCAAACTCCTGGCCGCGAGCAATCCTCCTGCTGTGACTTCCCAAAGTGCTGGAATCACAGGAGTGAACAACCGTGCCCAGCCACACTGAATTCTTTGACTAAGAGTATGGCAGTGACTCTATGATTCTGGTCCTGGCTTTTAAGAGGACTGGCAACTTCCGCCCAGCCTCTCAGAGGCCTGAGCTGCCATGTAGTAAGTCCGACTACCTTGATGGAGGAACTCAGGCTGAGTCCCTGAGACTCCTATGGAGAAGGAGAGGAGCCCTGCTGAGCCCAGCCTTCTAGTCCTTCCTGCAAAGGTGTCAGGCATGTCAGTGAGATCATCTTGGACCCTCCAGACTAATCCAACCACCTGCTGAATACCACTAGGTGAACTGAGTCATTGCTACAGGGAGCAGAATTGCCCAGAGGAGCCCTTCTTGAATTTCTGATTCACAAAATCACGATGTACATAAAATGGTTGGTTTTAAGTCATTAAGGTTTAGAGTAGTTTGTTACAGAGTACTAATTGTTAACACTACCTTGCAATTTCTGCCTTGGTAGTAACTCATCTGCTCACTCACAATAAGACTCACCAAATGGGTGACTCCTCTAATAAGTATGCACTATCCACAGAAAATATTCACCATTCAAGTCTACTCAGAGATCAACTGCATCACCTTTTGAAGAAATCTTCCAATCATTGACCCTAAAACCAGTACTGTTACTGGCTATTGTATATTCCTGTCAACCCCAACTCTTTACAAGTAAATGCAGTCGATGTGATATGTGGAGCTAGTCTGGGCTTTGATATCAGATTAGTAAATATTGGCTCTGAAGTTTACCAGGTGTGTAACCTTGGCCTCCTCAGTTTCCTCATCTATGAAATGTGGTATAATTATACTGCTAGAGACAACGCAGTGTATTAAGAGTGTTAACTCTAGAGTTAGACTGCCTAGGTTAAACTGTCTGTTCCTTCCCCTCTAAAATGAGGATAACAACAGTATCTACCCTCATGGGATTGTCGTAAGGATTAGATGAGTTAATCAACATGACGCACATAGAACTGTGCCTGGCACATAGTAAGCATTCAAAAAAAGTTAGCTATTTTTAATACTACTATTATTATCTCATAGAACTACTTTGAGGTTTAACTGCAGTTATGACAGAAAAACACTTAGTACAGCTAACTGTGTCCCCTTCTTTTTGATCTTTTATCTCTGCAGTGAAAAGTGCAGGCTTTTTAAAAGCATACATCCCAGACTCCAACCAAGTGGGTTTAGGACTTTCAAGTATAGGAAGTCACATCTAAACTATGTCTAAATCCAGTTTTATTACACAAATTCTAAGCATGTTGTCTAGTACCAAAAAGTACTTAGTATTTTTTATTTCATTTATTATTATTATTATTTTTTTGAAATGGGGTCTCACTCTGCTGCCTTGGTTAAGTGCAGTGGCATCATCATAGCTCATTGCAACCTCAAAGGTTGAGAATCCTGGGCTCAAGCGATACCCCTGCCTCAGCCTCCCAAGTAGCTGGGACTATAGGCGTGTGCCACCATGTCCAGTTAATTTTTCCTATTTTTTTGTAGAGATGGGGTCTTGCTATGTTGCTCAGGCTGGTCTCAAACTCCTGACTTTAAGCAATCCTCCCACCTCAGCCTCCCACGGTGCTCGTAATCTACAGGCATGAGCCACTGCGCCTAGCATTACTTAGTATTTACTTAACGGAACAGATTCTTCTATACATTACCTATCGATGAAGATAAGTGATTTCATAGTATAGAAAACATATTCCCATGAGATATTTTAACTTTTGGCACTATGGATTAATTTAGATCTTAAGAGTAACAGTATATTAAATTGTGGTGTAAGCCATATGAGATGCTGAACATAAAACTCTCTTAGCTGGATGGTGAATTCTAGCCTCCTTAACAGGATCTACTGAGTAGACATGTTAGGAGCAAGCATTAGAAACGTTTTTTTCATTAACTGCTCTGCCTTTACAACTTAGCTTTGCTGTTAAAGCTTCCACTCTCTGAACTAGTGGGCTTCTTTTAACCGTAGTAAGATGGGAGATATTTCTGTTATAGTGATAATGGGGAAGATGTGAGATAAGAAATTTGTCTATGTACCATCTGTAAAATGATGTGGATTTCAAGTACTATCGCGTTCTCAAGTCAATGCTGGATGTTACAACTGAGGGAAAAGAGTCTGCCTACACAATAAAACTGGATAATTTGTACAGACATCTTTCAGGTTTTGATATCACTGTCCTTATCAATAATTACATCCTTTGGAATGTAACCAATTCAGATGTTTCAAAGTACTCATAATATCCAACTCTGGCTAGTCCTGAGCAAGAAAGCCTGCTTACTTTGCAAATAAAAAGACCGGCTCTGGGAAAAGCACCATTTAAGAATAAGAAGATTGAAGACAAGGAAAGAGACTAGAAAGCAAAGAAGGAAAAAGACTGAAAATTATCAAAGAAGTCATAATGCTTGGCAAAACACATTCCTTTCAATAGATTCGTATTTAAGTGTTACCTATTACCAACACCTCAAATGGAGTGGGATGCAGATGATCGACTGGCTATCTAAATCCAATTTCTGTCACAAGTCCTACATCCCAGATTAGCCAGAATCTCAGGTGAATCAGAAAAGTAATACTCCAAATCTCAAGAACCTACTATCCCTATGGGTATCAGTGCTCTAAGACAAGGCAGAGCTAATCTAGACAAACATTCTAGAACCTTATAGATGAGGATTGTTTGTTACTCAGAGGGTGTATCATATAAAACTTACTAATATCCAATTATAAGACAACTTTTAGAATAAAACACCTAGCGAAGAGCTGCCCTGTAAGCAGCTAGTCATTCACCTGAACTTTGTCTATGTTGGTAGAGCTCACAACAGAGAAGCAAACTCATTGTACTGTATCAGCATGACCTAGAAAACTTTGTCCAGATAAATTTAGCTCAGAAGTCCATATACTGTTTCCAAATGAGGAACAATTATACTCTCCTCCTGCAAGGATTTCTGTTTCTTAGCACCCTAATATTTCCCATTTTTTCCACATCTGGTATAAGTTAGCTATTATATTTGAACACTAAGAATGAACACTGACAGAACAAATATGTAATGATCCAATATACATTTAGAAGAATTATAGACAATAATAGAGATGAGAAGACAGATCCAAGAAAAATTTGAAATTCTCAGACGTTTCATTATGTTTTAAAACATCTGGAAAAAAAGGAAGAAAGATTTGGCTTTTTACTGCTCTACACAGAACAGAGTTGAGTTCACTTGAGGAAATTAAACTGAAAAGGACAGGAGTTTCTAATCTAGAAAAACAGCACTTCGGATAAAAATCAAAACACTTATTCATAATAAAAATTAACTTTTAGTCCTATTGGGAATAAATTCATTCTTGCCATCATTATGCAAACTAGTTCAAGTTCACTCAGAGGAATGGCAAAACTTACTTATAAAAACATTCACTTTTTTTTTCAGGCCGGGCGCGGTGGCTCACGCCTGTAATCCTAGCTATCTGGGAGGCCGAGGTGGGCGGATCATTCTGAGCTCAGGAGTTCGAGACCAGCCTGAGCAAGAGCGAGACCTCATCTCTACCAAAAATAGAAAGAAATTAATTGGACAGCTAAAAATACATATAGCAAAAATTAGCCGGGC
>CAUYSK010024894.1:0-42517 GCA_963575035.1 Avahi laniger | reverse complement strand
CAGCAAGGAGACAGAGCTTGGGCTCCAATCTATGTCCCCCATTTTGGGTCTGGGGCAAGTTTATAGGCTCAGAGGGCAAGGGAAAGGATTTAGGCATTTTGGCGTGGTAGGGTCTGATCGGAGGGCTTCAAATGTGACCATTTACAGTAAGGTATGTTGAGGTGGACTTTAACACCCGATTTTCCTGGCCAACAGACCCCTCACTTCTGAAAGGGTTCCAGCATTCCGGTTCTGGTCATGTACTGGTCTTCTTGGTTCCACAGGGAGGAAACATTGGTTCTGGATGTTATTAGAGGTCAAAGCTTTCTCTATTGAGCATGCCCAGGCTACACGACTTGCTGTTTTGGCTCTGTTATACCTCCAGAGTGACTCAACATCCTGTTAACAGAGTGGGGCCAGTATGGGGTGGTGCTAAGGTTACAATGGCATTGTTGGTAAATTTTCCTTTTGGAAAAATCTCAGAAAATTTAATGTCATTCATGTATTTTCTGTAAGGTTGTGACATACTCTAATTAATATTTGGAAATATGGGAACCCACCCATATCATATACTATAATTTTTCATTAGTTATCAATCTAAAGCATCCAAGGGAATTAATTATTTATTAGAGAAATTATCACTGTATTCATGTCTCACTGTTGGAAAAATTCTTAAGCAAGAGGATACTGAACATTGAATCATAATGTCAACAAATATATACTGGAGTGTAGATGGTATGTTTCTGCTTGCAGTTCATTATGACATAACTCAACACTCCACATTGGGCAGAAGATGCTTATTTGATAACATGTTGATTTCACAGAGATACCAGTGGGATCTGTGTCTCACTTTTTCCCCCTTCCCTGTATAAATCAATCTCCAATTGATACAACTTGCTATCTAGAATTTCTTGGTTCTCTTCAATTGTTGCTTCAGAAAGAATAGCTAGTCCTTTGTATTTTCTCCTATTGTAATTACCTGACCCAACTTCAGAACAGACATCTTTATTCTGAACAGTAATTGCCTAAATAAAAACACAACATGTTGATGTTCTGGTCACATCTTGGTCTTCTTGGCTCCATGAGGAGGAAACATCGGTACCGGGTGTTATTAGAGGTCAAAGCTTTCTCTAATGAACGTGCCCAACAGCATGTCTTGATGTTCAGATGGCTTACCTTGCCATGATACCATCATGTTTCTCAACATTCTGGGTTTCAATCAAGTACTTTCAATGCAGAAGAACGATACTTTTTATTCCTTAGAAACACCTGTGCTCATTTTATAAGTTTCGGATCATAAGCCAAATTTATTTCCTCTTAGACACTCTGTTTATAATTATGCATCACTCTCACCAACTGAGGTGTAAACCTCAGTTGTGAACATGTGATTAACCTGTATCATAAATTAAGTTGGCTGAGAGTAATTCATGTTTTCACACCATAAACAAAAAGAATACTTTAAATTATTATGCATATCAACATTAAAATCAGAATATTTTTAAAATGTACAAAAAATAAGTGTAAAGAAATAAGATACTATGGTATATTTTGTGTCCGTAATCCCCTACTGTTATCATAAACTGATTATCTAAACATCTTTCCTGTTGTAAATAACTGTCCTAATATGACCCTGAATGTCTTCACAAATTTGAGTGGAACATTATTTTCTGATGCATCATGAATCTTTATTTTGGAATAAAATATTTCATTGGACCACTCGATCATTTCTGCAATCTTAATCCCTGTGGTGCCAAACACTCTCCCAAAATGCAATGTAAATACTCTGTTGTACCTTAAAGTGGTGTTTTATATTGAATTATGGCAATTAAAGAAATGATATTTTATTTCCTCTGATAGCCTATGTTCTAGTCCTGATCTGTTATTAATTAGCTGTGTGAACTTGCCTATACCAGTCCTTTTGCCAACATCTGTTTAAAAAAAAAAAGGCGATTAACTGCATTATCTTCAAGATCTATTCAAATTATCTTTAAGGTTTCATTTCATTTTTAAATTTAAATATTATATTCCTTACCTGGAAATTGTGAACAGAAAAAGATAGCTCATGGCATAAGTGATCTCTTTATCTGCAGGCAAACCCTGCTTCTGTTCGTTTGACTACCTCTCAAAGAAGAAAAAAAGCGTTCATTTATTTATCCATTTAACATTCAATAAATATTTATTTTTCTACTTGTCTGTATCGGACACCTCGATAGGTACTAAGAATTCAATGATGAGCAAGACATTACTGGAAATCAACTAACTCACTTGCTATGACTTCATTGGGAAATAGTACACAACATTCTACTTGAAACCAGAAATTGGCCTTTGATATATAGCTTGATATTTTAAAATTTTAATTTGGAACAGAACTGTTTTCCAAAAAGATCATTGCCTTTGGGGATGAATAATTACAAAGCATCACTTAAATACAAACTTTTACAAAATTTTTGAGTTGATAAATAAGGTAGTTCTACTATGCCTACACTGCCCAAGAAAACTCTTTGTGGTGATAGATCTGTTCTATAACCCAAGTTATCAAATATGGTAATCATTACCACATGAAGCTATTGAAGATTTGAAATGTAACTTATGCAACTGAGGAACTGAATTTTTCATTTTATTTAACTTTAAATAATTTTAATTTCAATAGCTACATTTGGCTTATTGCTACTACAATGGACAACACAGCATGTCTAACCACTGAGCTCATATGAAATAACATTCCACTTTGAGTGAAATTTCCAAATATCTTCTTGAATCCTATTTTACTATATAAGAAAGGAACTTAAAGAAAGGAACTTAGTGAACACTTTGTGCATAATATTTTTGATAATGATTTTCACATTGCATTGTGTATACATTTACATATCTTTTCTTCATTCAGCAATGTGCTACTCCAGTAATTATTATATCTTATTACATTTATACCTTTTTTGTCTAGCATAGTCACCTCTGACAGGCACGCTACAGCTATGAAATGAATTAAAGAATTAATATAGTGAACTTCTTGACAATAAATATCAAACAACTTTAGGGCTGTAATAATTAATCATGTAATTAATTTTTGATTAATGGTGCTATGTTTTCATGGATCAAATAGTTAATAGAGCAGCCAAAATAAAAACCTCACCTGGAGAGGTGTTACTTGAATTAAATTCAATTTTCTTATCATGAAAAATGTTGAGTGGACTGCTGCTATTCTTGATGTCAAATTAAATATTTAGAAAATCTTTTAAAAAATAATTTTTCTGGCAATATAAAATCGTGAAAATTTCTTCAAATCTAATTAATATGATGTCATTTTCCTTGAGTGAAAAAAGACATTAATTTCAATACATACAATATAAGCAGTGGTTATTTTCCTGTTTAAAATAGATTTTTGAAGGGAATATATTTTTTACCTGTGTCTACTGCACAACATTTTAAATGTCTGTAATGTGCTTATAATTGAGAGAGAGATGAAG
Source organism: Avahi laniger (assembly GCA_963575035.1). NCBI lineage: Eukaryota > Metazoa > Chordata > Mammalia > Primates > Indriidae > Avahi > Avahi laniger. Next base: position 39,074 of record CAUYSK010024894.1, on the reverse strand, counting down.
GAAACAATCCTAACATTTTTTAATTTCTAGTGATCACCGCTGGTATTTCTTAAATCTGCTGTGATGGCCAGCAATTTTGATCTCGTGTCCAGAGTCTGCAATGGTGGACAATGACCTTGTTTTACTGAATTCTCTTTCTATTTAGTGCTTAATGCTCAACATTTTACTCACATTAGTGCCTTCGAGGTTTATGGTATGATTTTAGGGGCTCCTAAATATCTCATACCCAATATCTTAGTAAATTTTATAACATTATGTAAACTGTTCCTAGGAGAGATATATTTGGCAAAGCATAGAGCAGAAAATTTTCCTTTGGCTTGTTTTGGCTTGTTTCCATTGGTCTGTTTTGTTTCTTGTTAGCCTTTTTCTTTCTTTCTTTCTTTTTTTTTTTACAAAAATTTATTCTACACATTGCATAACATATTTTCAGAAACCCGGGAAATAATGTCCTGTATGGCATAATATGTACCTGCTGTTATTCTATGCCGAAGCCAGTGCAAGAGGGGAAGAAGGGATAGAAAGAGGAAAGGGGAATATGTTTGTGTGGGGAGGGGGATGGAGCTTATTATTTTGCTTCTACTTTTTGGATTTAACTGTATATATGTATTTTATTTTTAAACTGCCTTAAATCCTTTTGTAAAACAAGTTGAGATCTAAATAACAGGAAAAGGAACAAATGAAGAGGAAGAGATATGAAACACCTTTAATGATATTTCTTATTCCCCACAAAATAAGTCTGTATAAATTACTCCAGCAAACTCTCCTGGCCTCCTTTTGGATTCTCAACTCTAATTCTCTCCTTATCCATTTTCTTCCTGTATTGTCACATTATTTTGTGCTTTTCCATTTTCTACTCCTTCCCTAGAACCTAGAGTAATGGTTGGATAGGCAACATGATTTCAGGCATACTGGGAACCTCAAGTTTTCTCTGCTCTGTTACCAGATGTGATACTGAATTTTATGTGTCAACTTAAACTAAAGTTGACTTGGCTAAAGGTTGCCCACATAGCTGATCAAACATTATTTCTGGGTGTGTCTTTGAATTCATTAGCATTTGAATGGATAGACTGAATAAAGAAGATTGTTCTCACCAGTATATGGGGGCATCATCCAATCTATTGAGGGTCTGAATAGAACAAAAAGTCAGAGGAAGGCTGAATTTGACCTCTTTGCTTGAGCTGGGCCGTCTATCTTGGACATCTGCCCTTGGACATCAGCACTCCTGGTTTTCAGGCCTTGGGACTTGGACTGAGACTTATGCTATTGGCTCCTCTGGTTCTCAGGCCTTTAGGCTTGTTCTGGAATTACACCACTGATTTTTACTTGGCTTCCAGCTTGCAGACAGCGATTACTGGACTTTTCAGTCTCCGTAATCACATGAGCCAATCCTTCACAATAAATCTCTTTTTATGTGTCTATATATATTCTATTGGTTCTGTTTCTCTGGAAAGCCCTGACTAATAAGATGCCTAAGAACTCCTTTAAACTCTAATTCATAAATAATGTAGCAGAATGAAAAGGCCAATAACTAAGGAATATAGCACATCAACATCAGTTGATATCAAATAAAATTACCGATATCAGCTCTGTCTTTAAAATCTCTTTCAGATAGGGGTGGAACGGGGAGGGTCCGGGGTGACCCTACGTCTGTAAAGTGAACTTGGAGCAGTCCAGAGAGGAGTGTTCCACGTCAGTAGTGCAGATTGCAAACAAGCACCATTCTTTTCTCATTCTTCCCATCTCCAATTCTTACTTACCACACTGCTAATACTCTGCCAACACACATCTATCATTCATTGAGCCAATTAAAATTCTTTCGGTCCATTTTTCTTATTAAAAAAATTAGAAATGATGCCAAAACCAAGTTAATTGACATATAAATTCAGGAAAAGTAAGAATCTTTTAGATTCTAAGCTGATATTATGCCAAGAGGGAACGCATAATTTATCCTTAATACTTGATAGTATTAAACCCTGTTTTTCTAACCCAGAAAAAAAATTCTTGAAGTCTAACACCTTCCCCAGGATGAAGAGGAGTTACTGTTTTTTAAATCCCCCATGAAGACTCTCAGGCAACTATCTGTGTTTATAGTGAACCCATCAGGATTTAGACTACTCTTTATGACTCATGTATAGCATGGAGTACTATTCAGCTCTAAGAAACAATGGTGATATAGCACCTCTTGTATTATCATGGATAAAGCTGGAATGCATTCTACTAAGTGAAGTATCACAGGAATGGAAAAACAAGCACCACATGTACTCACCATTAAATTGGCATTAACTGACCAACACTTACGTGCATGTATAGTAGTAACATTCATCGGGTGTCAGGCAGATGGGAGAGGGGAGGAGGGGATGGGTACATTCACACCTAATGGGTGCGATGCACACAGCCTGGGGGATGGACATGCTTGAAGCTCTGACTGGAGCAGGACAAAGGCAATATATGTAACCTAAACATGTGTACCCCGTAATATGCTGAAATAAAAAAAAATTAGGGCATGACGTCTGTAAGAGCTTTTTAACCAATGTTTCAATTTCTTTCATGATTTTAAGACCTATTCAGGTTTTTATCATTGCTCCTTGTGACAGTTTTGCTGAGATACATAAAATGCATTAGTATGAAATACTCAATGGATCCTGGCCAGAAAACATGTTGAATTTTTGGGACTTTCTTCATGTCCTAGTACATCCTCAGTTTTCATAATATTGCATGAGGGCTTTAGAAGAATATTTATTTTCTAATTTTTAGCTGCAAGGTTCTATGCAATCATTATAATGCACAGTTAAGGTTGAAATACTTGCAGTGCAAGAGGTTAAGTTTGTTCAAATCTGCATCTTTATTAAATTTCTAACTGCTTGATCTAATTGAGAAGAGTATGTGGAAATCTCCTATCTTGGTCATAGATCTGTCAATTTTTGTAGTCTTATAAATTTTTGCTTAATATGTGATATATTTTAATGAAAAATACTTTAGAATTTTTAATATCTTTCTGAAAAATTAAACCAATTTAGACTATGTAATTAACCCCTCTCTCCTTTGTCATGCTTTTTGTCTTCAGGTGTATTTTTCCGCATATTAACATAGTTACTCAAGTTTTCTTTTGACTCATTTGCCAAGTATATTTATTTAAGCTACTTTTAAAAACTCCTAAGAATGTCTGTAATGTAACTAGAATTATCCATTCATGGCAGAATAGAAAAGATCTATTGAACTGATGAAAATAGCCCAAAAGATTTTTTTTATTGTTTTTCTTTCTTTCTTTTGTATGACGATGTCTACTGTCTGTTAACAGGCCCAAAGATGTTAGTATTTAAAGACAGTAGTCCTCATTATATAAAAGATTATATTTTTACTATTTTCCAAAGTTTATTTTAAGGATTTTGTTCTGTTTTGATAGATGCCAGATTAAGATCATAACAAACAAGCATCCTCTACTAGAGAAAAACAGCTTAAAAGACCATCTTTACAGCAGTCTGTCACTTTCATTTGGAAAATAGATGAGAGAATTTGTGAGGGACATTCCTCTCTGGGCCTTTTGCATCTTTGACAGTAATGTTTCTATACCCTGCAAAAAAGGATTCTGTGCCATGGGTAGCCATGGGTATTTTATGTGGGTGCATATTACTCTCTGCCACTTCATTGGGAGCCATTTATTTCTTTTCATACAAATTTTAGAAAAGGATATATAAGAGGTACATTTCTATCAATTCTCACTTAGGAAAGATTTGAACTATGACTCATTTAAAAAGTTCTTCTATTTGTAAGTATCTTAAAATATCACAAACACGACCATAAAAGACCAATTCAGAAATAGACAATACACAGAACCTGAAATTAACACTAACATTTTGTCACTGATGTGTCCTAAAAAGATTATTTTTTTCTGTAATTTTATTTTAAACTTGATGAATTATGTTAATTCTTATGTATATTTTTTAACCAGTAAAGTATGTTACTTGAAGCATTTCAGTTACTTCATGTCATGAAATTTACATTATCTACATTATATTATTTAAGGTTTCACTCAATAATACAGGAAATAAATGATATATAGAACCACAGAGCCCACATACCTATTAGATCTAAAAAATACCCTTCTAAAGTAAATTTATATTAGGAAAAGTCCTCACCACGCCCTAGAAATCTGCACTGATTCACAAAGAAACCATATATACTATATCAAGGAGTTGGCAGATTTTAAATGGCAGAAATGGTTGCTCAACTAGAATAACAAGTTTGAGAGTGAGTTGCATTCTTTCATATTAAATGTATGCTGTCTCTGTATTGCAGTAGTGAGCGAAAGGCAGGTAGGTCTTGAAAAAATAAACAGAAAAGAAAAGCTAAAGAAAGAGAAGTTTTACTTTCTTAGAAACAGTTCTCCTAGTAGCACCTGGACTGAAAATTATTGTTTCTCATCTAAAAACATGGAAACAAAGTAGATTTACCATTACTACAATAGACCCAAGAGACCAATTAAAGACATGTAGTTGTCAGAATGAGGCCAGTACTACCCATTGGGCCAGATGTTACTATAGCCAAGTAGTTCAGCAAACCCAGAAGTACGTGACCAATGATGCCTTCAGCCATATGTCTACACAGGGACTAAGATATGCCCATAGAGGAGGAGAGTCACTGAAGCAGTGTAGCCTCAGAAAGTAGATTCAAAAAGCAGCCCAAGTTAGCAAAAGCCATTATGCCACTGAACTCAGCACAGATTAACACAGGGTGCAAAGTGAAACAGATAATGGAATAGTCAAGGTTTTTCTGATCCAACATAGAGAAATACTCCTATTCAGCACTATAATTCTGTGCACAGATGTTGACATTAAAAAGACATAGAGTAATATATTAAACAATAAAAGGAGAATTACATCAACAACGATAGCAAGAGTTAAAGTACTGAAGGGTCGTGTATATTAGATAAATCAGAGTGTGTTTGAAGAAGCCCTGAAGCCAGTATATTGCTAAAGAAATCACTGATGATAAAATGAGCAGCTAAGTGGAAATAAATGTGGAGCGAGTGATGCCCGAGCACGCCATAGAACTGTGACCTTGGGCATGCATAGTGACTAGAATAGACCAGGTACTTCGAATCTTCCTAGATTTGAAGCTTTTCACTCCTGACTTTTAGAACAGGGGTCGATAAACTCTAGCCTATGGACCAAATTTTTCCAACAGCGATTTTTTGCAAATAAAGTTTTATTTACAAATAAACAAACAGGACCATATTAATTTACATGTTTATGGCTGCTTTCCCACTACTATGGTGGCATTGAGTAGTTGCAGCAGAGACTGCATGGCCCACAAAGCCTAAGACATTTACTAGCTGGCCCGTAAGAGAAGGTTGCCAACCCTTAACTTAGAACCATCATTGAAAATTGATTACTTCAATAGAATCATCTTATGTGAAAAGATACTTAAGTCTGTGTTTGTTCTGTATATGCTTTCACTACTAAAGAAACAAAATTTGCATAATATAAAAATATATTGTAAAAATTATTCATAAAAGTAACTCCAGAAATATTTGTAAAGTTTATTTCAGGATTATGCAACAGTGTGACTAGGGGTGGCATGGAAACAGTGTTATAAATCCATAATATCATAAGCATAGGTACTTCCACCTGACCTAATGAAGTCTCAACTTTCATATCTTTCACAATAATGATGAAATATTTATTTCAATTACTGGATAAATAGAACTCAATCAAGCCTTTCTATGTAAAGAATATTTGCCATTTTTTAAGATACCATAGAATCGTAGGCCTGATCAAAGCCTCTGGTATAAAATATGAACTAGGGATTATATTAAAGACCAATTGTTAGTTTGCTTTTATGCAAGACATGTGCCTGTAAAAAAAAATAAAACAAACAAAACAAACAAAAACCTATTTCTCAAAGGCATTCCAGGCATTCAGAAGTTTCTTACATTTATGTATACATGGTAGTTGAAGTAAAACTTTACATAAAATAATGAATTTTCACTTAATTCATATTTAATTTTTTGTTTTGTTTTGCCTTTTATGTTATTGATAAGGACTTTGGCAATTCAATTTGAAACCATTGTAATATAATGATAGTACTTTCCAACTTTAGAATGAATTTATACTTACTTCTAAAATCCTGATTGGGTTTGTGTATATGGCTTGGTTTTGTTTGACAACTTACTAATCCAATTAAGAAGTGGACCAAAGTGGAGGCACCATCATCTCTATGCTGTGTTGCTACCATGGTCTCCTAACTGGTCTCAGCTTCCATCCTTACCCCAAACTGTGTCTTTCGTCAGGGCAGCCAGCGTGAACCTTTTCAAAAAGGCAGATCTCATCACCCCTCTGCACAAAGCTGCCTAATGGTTTCCCAGCTCATTTCTTATGATGGCACAACAGACACATGCCATCCCCAAACCTTTGTATTTGCTCTTTCCTCTGCTGGAATGCTCTTTCCACAGAGGGAAGAGGACCTCACTCCCTCTCCTCCATCCAGACTTTGCCTAATGTTACCTTCTCAGTGGTCCCTACTCTGACCACCTCCATTCTCCATCCTGATATTCCCTAACCTCCTTGCCTGCTTTATTTTTACCTATAGTACATTTTAACACCTCACATTCATGACGTTTTATTTCTTAGCAGTAGATTCTGTTACAACAGGACATTTTCTTTATTCAGTGTTATATTCTCAGGCTATAGAATTGTATCTAGCACATAGAAAGTGCTTTATCTGTATTTGTCAAATGAAGTTTGATAATGGAATTTTAAAATGGGGAACAATAATAATGAAAGTGAAAAAGAGCTGGAGTACGTACAATCACTTAGTAGTTACCACAGGGAAGGGGCTACTCTGGAACCCCTGAGGCCCACAAATGAATGACCAGAAGTGCTTGGTATCTAGGACATGTATGGAATTCAAGGAGAATCTGACATCTCTGCCTCTTACTAAATTGTCTGTACTTGATCAAGGAAAATATGCATTTTTTATTTTAGCACTTACAGTTGGTAATTGTATAAGAAATGGTATATTATGTTCTTAACAAATTCTTAAGAGGGGAGAAAAACTCTAGCATGTTTTGTTCTAAATTCACCAAGGTTAAGCATAAGCTCAATATGTTTTGAGGATCCTTATGTATTTTTGGATAAACAACAAACACACGCCACAAAAATACAAATGGAAATAAAAAACTATGGAGAAGGAAAAAGACTGATTATAGACATCATGAAAAAATTGCTTTCAAGTGATTCTAAGAACCACTGAGGTAGTTCTAAAGTCTGAGGTTCTTCCAAAATTTATGAGCTAATAATAATAGCAAGCACTTATATAGTGCTTACCATGTGCAGCATGGTTCTAAAATCTTTACGTACATAAACTCATCCTAATGAGGTATATGATATTATTTCCATTTTACAGATGAGAAAACTGAGGGCTATAGAGGTTAAATAATGCATCCAACGTCACACAGAACATAAGCAGCACATCTGGGTTTCAAATGCAGACAATTTGGCCTCAAAATGTGTGGTTTTAACTACTACATTACGCTGCATGAGGACCTCTACCTTTAACTTGAATCAGAGATAGCCAAAGAAAATGGTAGAGTCAGCAGGTCCTGGACAGTTGATACATAACACTGTGCAGCACTGGGCAATCCCAGCAGTTTCTGAAAGACTCAAAAAGAGAACCAGTCATAGATCCAAATATTTCAGCTTTACAAATTTATTTCAGCATGGACATCTGAGTCCTGCAGCTGCTGTGTATGGTCTTTTGTGTGGTCACAGGTGTTGGCTGTATTACGAGAGCACATAATGGCGGATTGCAAGGCAAGCACAGTGGGGACTGCCAGCCCCTGGAGGTAATGCCAAGTTTAATACTGAAAGTAAAACATATGCACGTGCCAATTTTCTTCTAAATGCATTTTTATTGAAGAAAAACAAAGTTGTCTTCTAATAAAACATCATCTGTGGATGGATGAAGGATGATATTGGCATAAAAATAGTGGCATTAGCAGGCTTATTAAAATTTGGTTTAAAAACCAGGGAAGATAAAATCAGATGATCACATCAAAGAACTATAATTTGAAGACAAAGTAAACAACAATCAGAATCTACATATTTGAATTTTAAGAAGTCCAAAGTTTTGCTTAAGTTTTTATGTTAAAAAAAAAATTCAAAGAAAAGAGAAGAAATAAATCACACTCAGTACCTTTCTACAAAAAGAACACACCTGGTACTTTCTATGAATAGATGCTTATATGAACCAGCATAAATAAGTGATGATTTGGTGAAAGAGGGCCAGAGCCTTTTTATTACGAGTTAAGTCATTCCATTGGATTAAAAAGTGCCCTTGGATGATCCATGTGTACCATGCTAGGCAAATCTATGTATAAACTGTACATTTGGGTAACAAAGAGAAAGCAGAACACAAATCTCTTTAAGTATGCTAGATAAGTAGCATAAGAGAAGTACAAAGAGAATATTGAAATTCAAAGAAAGAAGACCTCAGATCAGATTTGGGACGAAGGCAGATTCTGAGTAGGAGATTGAATTTGAATCGGTGTCTCAGAAGTTAACGTAGGCTTTCAGGCAGAGGAGAGGGAAGGCATTCAGGGAGAGGAAACGAGGGGAGAGGGCAAGGCTCAACATGAGTGACGAGTGGTCCACATTTTCTGGAGCACAGGCTCAGTAACATGAGAAGCTGAGAGTCTAATAAGAGACTATGAGCCAAGGGACAAGGACTCAGTCTTGTCCTGATTCCCCAGACCTGTCTCAGTGACCGGCGTATCACAGATGTCTGGATAATGTTAGGTGAGATGAAATGACAGACTTCTATGCAGATAATCATACTAAATTGTAACACCATGTTCTGATTGGAGCACATACAAAACTGTGACAGAGTTACAGAGAAGGCAGATCATTTTGCTGAGAGAGTCAGAAGAGGCTTCAGAAAGGATAACATTGAGCTGAGAAGATCTTAAAGACTGACTAAGAGATTTCCAGATGAAGTGGAGGAAGAAGAGTGCTTCGTACAGAGAACAGTGTGTTCAAGAGAGTATGATATGTTATGCAAATGGTAAGTATCTCAGTATGGCTTAAGAAGAAAGGGACTGGGATGGGAGATACTGGCAGGGAGACTGAGGCTGATGAGGTTGTTTGAGACACATGAGAATCGATAATGTCAGATTGTGAATGTCCTACCTGGAAATCTAAATTCTATGCCCTAGGTAAGGGGACACCAAGAATTATTTTAAAGCAGAATAGTGATCAGGCACAGTGGGCTCATGCCTGTAATGCTAGCACTTTGGGAGGCCGAGGTGAGAGGATTGCTTGAGGCCAGGAGTTCAAGACCAGCCTGAGCAATATAGTGAAACCCGGGTATCTATCAAAAAGAAGAAAAAAAAAAATTAGCCCGGTATGGTGGCATGAGCCTGTAGTAACAACTCCTTGGGAAATTGAGGATCACTTGAGCCTAAGAGTTGGAGGTTGTAGTGAGCTGTGCTTGTGCCACTGCACTCTAGCCATGGCGACAGAGTGAGACCCTGTCTCAAACAAATATATAAATAACTAGAGTAGTGACGTGACTAAAGTTCATTTTTCAGAATTATAACACTAAAGCAGTGTGGAAGAGGAACTGGAGGAGAGAAGAGTCTGTGGGCAAGAAAAAGCAACTAAGAAAGTCACAATGTGACACATGAGCAAGTGAAATGAGCGTAGTAAAACCTGTATACTTAAATTCTAAGAAGGTGTCAAGTACATGAGTCATCAGAGTAGGCTTGCTTTAGTCAAAGTTTATTGTTTGGATTTGGAGCCAGATCTTATTTTAAAAATTTTTTTATCCCTAATTTAATTTAAAAGTTAACAGAGATGTGATATAGACTACTACTTACTTTAACTCATGGATTCCTACATCGACTAAGTATTTTAATAAGTGCTAAAGATGCTAGTATAAGTATCAATGTATACATTTCCTTAATGTATCATTTATAAATGATGTAATACATCATTTACAGTACTCTTTGGTGTATCTACATTACACCAAATTAATCTATACATTACATAAAGAATAGGTGATAAAGTGCTGTACTTTGCTGTAAGTTTAGAGGTCATTTAACATCCCAATGCAAAGAGACTTTAATTTGTGATGAAAACTTACTTGCATCCTAACATCCCCAATTTAAACACAGACTTTAGTTGTGGGTGGACTCTTCTTCTTTGGTTGTTTAACTCTGTGGAATTTTGCAATTATATGAATAAAAAAATGTCCTTCTTAAAAGCCTTTGTTTAATATATGAGATATGTTGATCAATGTGTTTTCCCCTTTACTGATGCATATTTTTGTCAAATTTTTTATTTGATAAAATATAAAATTTCTTAGTTTACCTATGTATATTTGCACAAATTAAATAAGTTTGAGTACTTGGCCAAATTTTCTCAGCCTTCTCCCCACTTACCCAAAATAACTCAAAAATTTATTTTAAGCACTTCAATACATAGTTTAAGAGTATCCTCCAATGTAATATTCGTTTTTACATAAACCCAATCATCCAGTTCTTTCTGTTCCCTGGCTGCCAAGCAATCTTAGAGAAAGACATAAAATGGGATCACTTTGTTTCATCACAAACGGGCAGAGGCCCTCACTTTTGCTGAGCGTTTCTTCTACTTATCTCTAGTTAAAACCCTATTTTTTTCCTCAAAAGCCCTCATTCCAAAAGTTTTTCCAATTTTTATAAATATCAAGAGGAATTTTTTTCAACTCCCTTAATTCTCTGCAGATCAGCCTACCTTTACCATTTAACATTCTATCAGTATCAAAATGCTATGAATACTCATCTATTCCCTCCTATATTCTATCAGCAAGAAATAATCTTTCCCTTCATCCAAAGCTGATCTTCCCAAAGGAGCCCATGTTTTCTCTCATACTCAAAGGTGTTTCTCCTTAATTATCTGTATTCCCTCTTTGACCTTGAGTTTCTCCTCCTCCTCTGGCTATACACATGACCAAAATGTCCTCAACCTCTAAACAATCAAATACCCTCTATAACCTTTACTGTGCTAAGTCTTTCATCATCATATTCATTGAAAGCATGGCCCACAAAGCATTTCCTACATCTTCATTCCTTAATACTATTAATAATTCTGGTTCTACTCAGGCCCACTCTACAAAATTTAGCCCCCTTCAAAAATGAACCTTCAACTATCCAAATCCAAAGATGTTCATCGTCTTAGATTTCTTTTTGATATCTGACTCTATTTGTGAAATGTTATGTTCCCATGATCATGTTCAATACTGTGTGTTTTCTCCCTATACTCCTGCTCTAGGCATAAGTATTTTCCATGTTCAGCCCTCACTACTCAACTCTGCTCTCTCAACATTCTGTTTGGGGCCAATGTTATTTTTGTCATTGTTCTAACCATGATTTTGATCCAAATGATTCCCTGATCCCTATCTCTATATGAGCTCGTGCTGAAGCTTCAGTACCTTTTTCAAACAAGTTCCACTAAGAAAGTATAATGAATGTTTTGTTTTAATAAACCAGACATTAATTTACACAGCTTACATATGTTAGCTCATTTTTAGGAGCTGTACACTGAAGTAATTAGGAGAAAAGAATCATGAGGTACAAATTTTGCTCCAGAAAAAAAAATGTACAATTGGCCCTTGAACAATATGGGTTTGAATTGTGCAGATCCACTTATACATGGATTTTTTTTTCAATAAATACATTGGAAAATTTTTTGGAGATTTGCAACAATTTCAAAAAACTCCTAGATGAACCTTTTGAGGCCTAGAAATATCAAAAAATTAAGAAAAAAATATGTTATAATGCATAAAATATTTGTAGATACTAGCTTATTTTATCATTTGTTACCACAAAATATACACAAATTTATTCTAAAATGTTAAAATTTATCAAAACTTACATACGTACTTACAGACCATACATGGTACCATTCACAGTTGAGAGAAAAGTTGACAAACATAAAGATGCACTATTAAACCATAAATGTGTAAAATTAGCTGTGATACATACTGCACTACTATAATAATTTTGTAGCCACCTCCTGTTGCTATTGCGGTAAGCTCCAGTGTTGCGAGTATTCGCTTAAAATTCCAAGTGATGCTAATCATCTCTGCATGAGCAGTTTGTTTCTCCAGTCAATTGCGGATCTCAGTAAAAAGTGATCTCTCTTGGTTCTTGCATAATTTTCATCGTGTTTAATGCAATATCGTAAACCCTGAATAACAAGATGGGATCCATACAAAGTACCACTAGATGTGATAGAAGTGCTCCCAAGAAGCAAAGTCATGACATTACAATAAAAAAAATGAATTGATTGTATGTACCATAAATTGAGGTCTGCAGCTGAGGTTGTCGCCATTTCAGATGATTCACCTTGTAAACAGATGACATAAACTTACTGTATCGATAAGTACAGTGCAATATTGTAAATGCATTTTCTCTTCCTTATGATTTTCTTAATAACATTTTCTCTTCTCTAGCTTACTTTATTGTAAGAATACAATATATAATAAATATACAAAATACGTGTTAATCAGCTGTTTACATTACTGTGAAGACTTCCAGTCAACAGTAGGCTATTAGTACTTAAGTCTGGGGGGAGTCAAAAATTATATGCAGATTTTTCAATTACATGAGGTTGGGTACCCCTAACCCCTGCATTGTTCAAAGGTCAACTGTATATGTATATATATTTTACCCATGGAATATATATATGCATATACTTGTATTTGTGTGTGTGTGTAAAATGTTAACAAGAGGTAAATTTGCATATAGGGTATATGGGTCTGTCTTGTCTTATTTTTATTTTTAAACTTTTCTATAGGTTAAAATTATTCACAAATAAAAATTATAAAAATGTGTGGGCAAGTACGGTGGCTCATGCCTGTAATCCTAGCACTTTGGTAGACCGAGACAGAGGACTGCTTGAGACCCAGAATTTGAACCTGGACAACATAGTGAGACTCTGTCTCTACAAAAAATAAAAAATTATCCTGGCATGATAGCTTGTGCCTATAGTATCAGCAGCTCAGGAGTCTGAGGTGGGAGGATCACTTGAGCCCAGGTGTTGCCAAAAAAAAAAATATGTATATATATAAATATGTGTGGAATGTAACTAAAGTTGTACTGAAAGAAACTTTCATAGCTGTAAAGATATTTATTATAAAACAAAAATCCGAATACAAATAAGCTAAACTTTTAACTCAAGAAGCTAAAAAAAGAGAGAGAGAAACATCGTAAGTCTTAACATGGTAAAATGAATGAAACAATGCAGACAAGGACTGAAATTAATACACACAATTAACAAAGCCACAAAGAATATTAAGCCAACCATTCATTGCTAAATAGGCCCCATTCCCTTCTCCACCTTCCCCTACTCCCCCTCCTCATTGTTTTAAAAATGATTTTCCCTAAGAGAAAATGATATTGGGATACTATTATGTTGCTTAGTTCCAATTTTAACTAGGACCTAGGAAAGCCCCAACCAATAAGGACAATAAGTGGACCGGCTCTGGAGCCAGGTAATAAGGCTTTGAATAAGGGCTCTGCTGCTTACTAGCTTTGCAACAGTTGGACATTTTACCAAAGAGTCCCCCTTATTCCATTATTGGTATAAACTAGGACTCATTCCAATAGTGCCTTTCTCTCCCCAGAAAGTACTGAGTGCCTAATGTGTGCTTACCCCTCTGCTCACAGTGCTGAGGACACGTGAACAACACAGGATAGACCATTACAGACCATAAATGGCATGAGAAAAAGAAACAGAGGATGTGAGAGAGAGAAACTAGAGGGGACAAGGGATTGCTTTAATAGGTGGTCCTGGGAAGCCTTTCTTTCAGGTGGGCTTTCCTCCATGTTTGTCTATTAAAATTGTACCTTCTTACAAGTACAAGGTACAAGGTGGAGCAAAGGGAGAAAGAAGAGACAAATCCAAAAGGAAAATAGCAATGATTCAAAAAACAGGTTGAGCAAGTCTTTAGGAAACCAACAACAAAATAGCAGGTATATATTCAAGCAATCAGATTCAAAAAAATTAAGTGAACGAGCTTTATAATAATCAAATTCACAATTAATATCAAAATCCATAATGTTTATTCATAAATTAATATATCAAATTAATGCACATAATTAGAAAAATATTAAAAATATAGAAAGAGTTTAAAATATTACCTTTGGTTTTAACAAGAGTATCATTAAAAATACAGTATCATTAAAAATAAAGATATAAGTATTTGAATAATATACTTAATGCATTTTATTTAATATACAAAATTAATTACTCTACAAAGAAAGAATACATATTCTTTTATTTTTTATAAATATTTTATGGAACATTTATAAAAATAGACTATCTATTAAGTCACAATAAAAACAGATTATAGAAAAGTAAAAATTATAGAAGCCATGTTTGCTAATACAGTGGATAAGTAAATATTTGCTAATAGCAAAAACTTAAAGAGTAGAAATCAAGGTTTATGTAAATTTATAACTCAAAAATATGAAAAAAGAACTTGAGGCAAAGAGGAAATCAAAAGTTCAATGTCAAACTATTTAAAAATAATGAAAAGAAAACCAAAATGATAACACCCTAAATAATGAATCATAGCTATACTGAGATACAAATTTATAGGCTTAAATAGTTTATTAAACAGTAAACGATAAAAGTTAATCTACTATCTGTACAATAAAAACAGCACATTCTAAGAGTGAGTGTTAAATAGATTGTAGGTTGACTACAGTTTACAATAGTCTATTGTACATTCTAAAACAGCTAGAAGAAAATAATTCAAATGTTTCCAGCATGAAGAAAAGACAAATATTTAAGGTGATGTATATCCCAAGTATATTTATTTGATCTTTACAAATTATATGAAGGTATTAAATTATCCAGTGTACCTCAAAACTATGTAATCTATTATGCACCAATGAAAAGTTATTTAAAAAAGAATTCTAAAAAAAGATAGAAATATGAAATAATAAAATAAAGGCAGAAATTGAAGGAATAGGGGGAAAAGTATAATTGTTAATTTTAAGAACTCATTTCTCCAAAACGGCAGGTATGTTTTAACATTCATTTGGAAGTAGCATTACTGTTTGAGGCTAACAAAAAAATTTAAAGTATTGGCTGATAGAAGAAAGGTTAGCAGGTAACAGATGCCTTCTTAGCAGATGTTAAAATTTATAAGGCTAAAATACTCAAAGAAATATATTCCTGATCTAAAATGTATAGGCATATCAATAAAGGAGAACATTATGTATAAAAAGATCAATTATACTTAGGGATTTATTAGTAGTAAGAGATAAGGATTACACTTCGGGCAGTTGGAAATTTTTGGATTACTTATTCAATGGTGCTTGGTCATTTGACGATTTGAAAAAATAAAATTAGGCTCCTGCATCACATCTGCTATCACAACAC
This sequence comes from Avahi laniger, assembly GCA_963575035.1. NCBI lineage: Eukaryota > Metazoa > Chordata > Mammalia > Primates > Indriidae > Avahi > Avahi laniger. The sequence goes on along the minus strand of CAUYSK010024894.1, from coordinate 23,646 downwards.
ATTAGTTTTCTATGGCTGATGTAATAAATTACTTCAAACTCGGTGGCTTAAAAAAACACCACGCATTTATTCTCTCCCGATTCAGGGTGTCAGAAAGAGAAATGAGTTTCAGTGGACCGAAATCAAGGTGTTGGCAGGGCCAGTGCTCCCAGTGATGCCGCACAGGAGAATCCATTTCTTTGCCTTCTCCAGCTTCTGGAGCTACATTCCTCTCATTCTTTCCCCACCTCCACAGCCAGGAGCACAGCATCTCCAAATCTCCCTGATCATCTTCACATGCCTTCTCCTCTGTGTGTGATCTCTTGCATCATTCTTACAAGGATACTTGTGATTACAGTTAGAGCCACCTGGATAATCCAGGCTAATACCCTCATCTCAAGATCCTTAATTTAATCACATCTGCAAAAACTGTTTTTCTACCTAGGGTAATATTCACAGATCCTGGGGATTAGGACCTTTATATCTTCAGGGGCCATTAATTAACCTACCCTACAATAGAATAAATATTTAAATGTAAAATCCAAAGGCATGAGACACTACATACATATTTTTATTTATTTACTTATTTTGTTGAAGGAAAGATGGCTAAGCATAAAAATAAAGGAAGAAATTTTAAGGAAAACATAGATGTGACAGTTACATTTTTAAATTTTCTGTATGAAAAAATTGATAGGCAAATGACAACTAGAAAAATCTATTTCACAATATATGACTGGAAATTATTATTAATTGTGATTACAAATCAATGTGAAATAAATGAACCCAATTATAAAAATATGCAAAAGACATAAGCAGTCATTTCATAAAATAAAAACCATATGAACAGTCAACAGATACACTTACCAGAAAAGACCTTTTTCTAATTAAGACACCCAGCTTCATCAAGGGTTTAGGAAAGAAGCCCTCTCAACTACCATCCATGTCAGTACTAATTGGCACAAATTTTATTGTACAAATTTATTGAGAAAATTTGGTAATAGAGATTTAAAGCCTACACTCAGAACTTCCACTCGTCAGAATTTTCTTAAGGAAATAATCTTAAATTTGCATAAAGACTAATACCACAAATGCAATGTAAATAAAATATATTTATAATTAATTAATAAGAAAAAAGATGCTATTTTTTGAATACTACAGCATATGCCAGCTAAGTTTTTTATGAATAGCACCTAACAATTCTATCATAAAATTTTTTCCTATTTTATAGCTGAAGAAACTGGGACTCAGATGCTAAGACAGTTGCTCCAAATCATATAACTAGTAGAGTGAATCACTATGCACTACACTAAAGTGTGTATAGTTTGACAATAAAATCTGCTCACATAATTATGACAATAGACTATTCATTATACTATTATTTATGACAGCAAAAAAATAAAACCACTTAAATATGCAACACCAGAATTTAAAAATCATGTTTTACCCATATACTACGTAGAAATGAGTAATAATTTCTTAAAAAATTTTTAAAATATATCAAACTTGTCTCAATATTAATAGGAAGAAAAAATTAGATGCCAAAACAGCATATTCTTTGTGATATATTTATGGACAGATAGATGATAGATGGTAAAGGAGAGATTGATTCATATACCAAATGGGCTACATTTCAATGACAGCCTGGTACCACTAACCACATAAGATTTTCATGAAAATTAAATGAGATAATTTATGTAAACTCTTTAGCAGAGTGCCAGACACACAGTAATGCTCAACAAATACACACATCTCAGATGTCAACTAGAGTCTCTCTGGTCTCTGAGGGCTAGACAGAGGGTCTTTGAACCACCATTTCCATGCGTTAGAAAGTCCCGAGGATTCCTGCATTCAACATGCATATGGCAGAGAAAAAGATGAGAAAGTCAACCCTCACAAAATATTTGCAAGTAGACTTTACTGAATTTCTTGGGGTTGTGAAGAGAGAGAACTACAAGCTCCACCAATTTAAAACAATAATCACTCCACCCTTCCCCTAAAAAGTATCTGTGATTTCAAACTGTATTTTTGATAAATTTACACCAAAATTTTCTACTGCCACCACACAAACAAGGGTTTCTCTTGGCCCTGCATCCAGATGGCACCAGTTTCATCCAGACAGAACAATGTGACCTCTTCTTGGAGATTTTAGTGCCAACCAACACCTAGCACATAAACACACACACATACACACACACACTCGTGCACACATACAGAATGTCGTAAATGAAAACTATACTTCAAACATTGTTAATAATGCTTACTTTTGGCCGGGCGTGGTGGCTCATGCCTGTAATCCTAGCACTCTGGGAGGCTTAGGCAGGAGGATTGTTCGAGGTCAGGAGTTTGAGACCAGCCTGAGTAAGAGTGAGACCCCATCTCTGCTAAAAAATAGAAAGAAATTAGCTGGACAACTAAAAATACATAGAAAAAATTAGCCGGGCACGGTGGCACATACCTGTAGTCCCAGCTACTCAGAAGGCTGAGGCAGAAGGATCCCTTAAGCCCAGGAGTTTGAGGTTGCTGTGAGCTAGGCTGACACCACGACACTCTAGCCCAGGCAACAGAGTGGCACTCTGTCTCAAAAAAAATAAAATAAAATAATAATAATAATAATAATAATAATAATACTTACTTTTGACATTGAGTTTATAGGTGATTTTTTTTCTTTCCACTTTTCTTTATTTTACAACTGTTCTTCAGTGAACATGTATTGCTTTTAAAACATGTTTTAAAAGAATGCAAGGTTGTATGTGATAAATTTAAGGAAATATTCCTTCAAAGTACATGATTGTATTGTCATTTAGTTATATGCTTCAGTTAGCTAGAAATTTTTATTTACATGGGTGATTTGTGAAATTACCTAATAATGGTAGGCAAATGACAATATTAGTGTACATCATTCCCTATAGAGAAGAAATATTCCACCTATTTAATAGTCATGATCTTGCCTTACATTCTCATTTCATTTAAATAAAAGCTATACTCACCTGATTCAAATAAGTTCCATTCATCTTAATACATGACTATTCAGGAAAATCTTTAAAGTTGTTTTAATAGTGCCTAAAATAATAGATTGTTAAAATAGTTTATCTTTTTAAAAAAATATTTTTATAGTCTCAAATATTCTCAGGATGAAGCCTAAGTTCATGGACACGTGGCAGGTGACCTGGGAAAGTTCAACTTTTCCATTCCATTCAAGTCTATTTCACACGTTGAAGTGACAACGATTCATCACAATCATTTCAGTCATAGGAATACACAGCAGCCACAACAACGACAACCACAAAAAAATTACTTTTCAGAACTCTTCAGTTGGAAAGAACAGAAACCAACTGTAACTAACATACAGGGTGCTTCATAGATCTTAAGTTCAAGAACACAGAGACTTCAGGAAAGGAAAGAGACCAAGAACTGAGGAACCATCCAGGACACACAGGAGGACTGACCCTCTTCTGCCTCATTCTTCTTTTCATATTTTCATACAGTCCAGCTTCCCTGTATTTCAGGGGTGGCTCAAAGATAGCTCCTCTACAGATACTGACTTACATGCTAAGACTGAATCTTCATTTTTATTCCAAATTTCTAGGAAAGACAATTCCATTAGCCCAGATTCGTTGAAGAATTCCCCTTGTCCAAACAACTGAAAACAGGAAGTTCCTCACGTGCAGTCTTCACCCATGCTTTCAAAGACCTTCTAGCTTTTGCTGCCTAACATTATTTCATTATAAATTCAGGAATTCAGCTTATGGATTGAACAGTCAGGAAAGGGGATCATGATGTGCTATGCACAAATCCCTAAACAGATCCTTGACAATTGCTTTTCCAGTTTTATTAAATGAGTATAAATAAAATATCAAGAACACTAGGTGAAAGGGGAGCTATTTAAGTACACCAGTTAAGCATAGGAAGATATTATATAAAATCCCATCAGTGTTACACAGGATAGATATTAGCTCATGCTCCATTTATATGATCATGGTAAGCTAACTATAGAAGGATGAAACATATTCACATTTATATGCAATAGCTCACATTTATGGATTATGCAAAGTCAGTCATTTCCATTCAATAGCAGCTATTTCAAAGCTATGGAGTGGCTTCTTTTAGTGGGGCATATCACACTGACTGAAGGAATTGCTTAAAAGAGTAAAAATATTAGAATAATGGAATTACATAGCATTGGACGGTTCTCAAAGAAATGAGTTGCAACACATTGGGCCTTTTGATGTACACGGACCACCTACTGCAGTGGTTTCCTCACGTGTAGTTTCCTTTTCCTTATTTTTAAGGCCTTCTTGTTTTTATGACCTAATATTATTTCATTACTTAAAATATACACTTCACCACTTACCAAGAACAGGAAAAAAATCCAAGTTTGTAGAATATTGATATAATTAATGTGCAATGCAGGCTCTGTTGTTAGTAGAAGAAAGAAAAGTAACAGAATTGAATAATAAAAACATGAAATTTTTAAGAACTCTAATAATCTGATAAATTAATCGTAATCTCTATTTTGTAGGATGGAACTATTTATTCAACATCACAAACTGTAGAGAGTACTTATTTCTGTCAGTAAGATCTGTTGTCTGGCAGATAAATTCACTGGTTCTCCACCATACTGAAAAAGAAATTTAGCTCATATTTCACATTCTACTTTACATCTTGCCCATGAAGTTATTTAAATCTTATTTCATTTTTAGGTATTATATATAAAAAAGGGCAAAACTCTCTAAGTGTTTTAAGATGGGAAAAAATTTTAAATGTAGATATAAACTAAAGGAAAAAAATTGTTATTGTTGAAAGTTAAAAGCCTCACTAAAAGTAATGGCTCTTTCTTTTTGTTCCTATTATTTCCAAACTGATGTGTGAATTTGTATTACAAGTATACAAAATGAAATAAAAGAAAAATAACTATAACCGTAATTCAATAAAGAAAAATTATGCATGTTAGTCTGCAGGGAGCTTGAGCACACTGAAAACACTAGCATTCCTTGCCTGCCTTCCAAAAACTTAACCATCTTATCTCCACAGATTTGAACAGTTCAACGTTACAAAAGAAAAATATCAGAATACTATTTGACATGCCTTTCTTTCATACACACACACACACACACACACACACACACACACACAGACACACACCTGAGGTCGTTCAACCTCTAACTCATGTCAATGATATCTAATTGATATTATCAGTCATCATTAAGATTTGACTCAAGTTCAGACAGTGAAGGACAAAAATAATGACTTGATTTTAAATCAATTTCAAAACTGTTCCTGTATTCAAATTGCTAATACCTGCTGATCTTTATTTATCCTGATTTAATTATAGGAACTTGAACATTTGCATTTGTCTCTCCCAATTTTAACATTTGCCACAATCTCTTTGGAAATGTTGACACTAGTCAGATGTGATACTTGTTTCCCCGCAGGAAGCCTTTCTGTCATTACCTTGTTTCTCTGGTGTTTCTAGGGACCACATCACAGCCAGAAATCCCCTCATACAATGCTCCTGTTATTGTGTACAAGGACTCTAACAAAGACATCTTACCTGTGGATCTCCTGGTTGTTCTACTGTTTTTATTCATCCATGAATGCTCTTGTTCTTTTCTCTTCTACAATTTGGAGTCTAAATTTTGTTTTTATCATAGATGAAGTTTCTAGATAAATAGTAATAAATCGTATACCTATTTCCTTTTTATTTTAATTCACAATTTCTGGGGTACATTTCATTTTATATTGGTGCTAATTCTGCTGCTCATTTCTCAAGTTAATGTGCTCTGTAAAGAATTAGTTTTAGTTCTATAGGGAAAAAAATGTTATCTCAGTGGTATTCTTTCAACTTATAGCTAGGTGTAATTCAATTCACAGTTCTTGTAAAAATCACTTACATACCCCACAATAATCAGATATACAAAAATATGCAATGTAAAATAATTTCTGCTTACTTTAGAAGTGCTAGTGAACTTAAGAGTAAATCATACCCAGGTGGCCTGGAAAAAGTGGTTAAAAAAAGACACCCCTTCCACCCACCAAAAAAAAGAGAGGCATTTATTTCTTCACTACAGATTTGTTTATTTTACAAGCAACAAAGGGGTATTAGGCTTTTTGAGGAATTTTAGATTAAGGATTCAGAGGAGACAGTACCCCTCTGTTAATTGTAAAATAAACAAATCTGAAGCAGAAGATGGTGCTTAGGAGAATTCATCTTGTTTTCCAAAACACAGATGAAAGCTTGTAGTTCGTGCCCCTGGCTGAATCTGAGACCTGTATGATCAGATCAGGGGTGATACATTTGGCCTGGATATGAGTTTTCTTATCTGTTCCCTTGTCAGTATCCCTTGACCACAGTTCAGACATCTTTCCCATAGAGAAATGTGTCTGACCTGTGCTTCATTCCCTTAGGGTTGTTCTAGACTAGACTTTTACCAATTAATTTCACAAATGAATCAGTGATAATTTTTAACGGATAATTCTGAGAAAATCTCAACCTGCCAAGATATGTTTGATGTTAACAGAGTTTCTTGAAACAAAATTCCATATTTCATAGTTTTCTACTCAGAAATTCTTAAGTTCTTGAAACTTAAAATGTGTTCTTTCAATCATGATAGAAAATAAGTAAAGTCTTATTAGGGATTCCCTTATAACCAAATAGTGCATGATTTCAGTATTTCTGTCAATGTATGAATTTTTATTCTCCAGTACCCTGCATCAAACCATAAAGCAAAGTTACAGAGTTCAGTTTATAAGGTGATGTTTCTCACAATAAGAAACATGGACTCTTGGAAGTCTGAAGATATTCTTTGGAGTCTGTGATTTCCCAAGTTTAAGAAGCACTACCGTAACCTGAAGATTGAATAGAACAGAGAGCAGTGGGTGGAGGGGGACGTGTGGATTTAGACCCTATTATAGGTAGAGCTTTAGGTCCTTCTCAGATCGCACCAAGGAGCTGCCTCCTCCTCCTCTACATAAGCCCATCATGACTGTTACCAACAGGAAGAGCAATGCCAGGATGTTACAAGAGGAACAAGAGATTTGGATTCAAACAGACCTGGCTCAGGCTTGGACTCTGGCTTCCACACTTACTGACTGATTATTCAACTTTGTAGATTCCAGGTGGGGCTAAGGATTGAGTGAAATACAACAAATGTGAAGTTATATTGATATGTAACTCAATATCTGGCCCACCATAGATGCTTAATAAAGGCTATGCCTACTTTACTCAGAGATGAACTTAAAATTGAGATCTTCTGAGACTAAATTCTTTTTTTTTTTACCTATCTAATTCTGTGCTTCCCTGGCAGAAAATTAAGAGTAAAGTAATTCAGAGAGAAATATCTCTTACTAAATCTCTTTTTCCCCCCAAATATATAACTGCCAATGGAGAAAAGAAAATCTATGTATCAGTTTTACCACTACAGTGGACTAAGAGGCATTTTGAACTCATCAAACAGGAACAATTTAATGTATGCAGTTCTCGAACACTTGTGAAAGTTGAAATGCAAAATGAAGGGAACACAAAGTCACATAATCTCATTTCCAGAGTCACTTTCAGTCTCAGCCCCACACAGCTGTTACACTGGGAGTTATCCAATTGCACACAGATAGATCTCTTTCCATTCATTCGGATAATTCTGAATTCCTTTCAGAGGCAGCATAATGCCAGCGCAGAAGTAAAAAGACTCAATAACGGTCACCTAAGGAAGGATCCAACCAACTAGAACAGCTGCTCATCAGAGATGTCGCAATGCTTCCTTTATCGTCCATATGTTTCTTCCCAACATAGTTGAAATTTCAAATTATGTTGGATGTATTTTATTCAGATGTAGTGTTAAAATATTTTATTAATTATGCTATTCAAAAAATGACAAACCTTGGAATAAGAAGAAATAAAACGGCATTTGGATGTATATACATACATATATATGAGAGTGAAAATCTAACTGGTCTATTTCATAATTGAAGCTAAAAGGTCGAGAGACAGAATTATTTTGAGAAAATGCACCAACATCTAGCTTCACATTTCTCAACTATGTGAAGTTTCACTGAAACAGATTAATCATTTGAGTGTTGGTTGAAATGCAACAGAATTATTAGAGCAATGTGGACTTGAGCACAAGCCTGCCTGGACGTATGTCCTGACTTTGCCTCCTGTACCTGTGTGGTTTGGATAGCTGAATCTCTCTGTACCTCAGCGTCACGATACCCGGGAGACAGTATTTTCCTCACATGCTTGTTTTGGAATATTAATGGAGTCCATCTATGAGAAAGGCTCAGAACAGTACTTGGATCATTATAAACACTATGTAAGTTATACTTGCCTTTATTAGTATTATTAACTTAATCCCAGAAATGTATTCCTATACTGTTTTAAAGAGAAAATTAATTGCAATACAATTTGGTAGCCTTGTAATCAGAATCAATTTGGAAGACTTTTAAAATCATTTTCTGTAGACTCCTCAACTTTTCTCTGTTTTACATACAGGTTTAATCAGTAGCTATTCAAAATTTACTTTTCTTAATAAAATATGTAATTCAGTATTCACTCTTAAATAGGAGCATTTCACTGTCTAAATACCATGCATGCAGGCGTCTGGCCTTTGTCATCTCCGTGATCCTGGTAGCTAGTAAGTGCTGGGCCCGTGTAGCCGCCAGTCAGTATATGTTGAATGAATGACAGCTATTTTTAGTAAATAGTGGATTATTAGTAAATAGTGGACAGGCTTAGGCTTTTTTTGTACAAACCATCTTCTGTTTTGTACCCCAATGAACTATCAATTTTCCACAAGTAAATTATGCAAAGCTTAAATTTTACAAGTTTTCAAAATTCTAACCATACTATCCTCCTTAATTAAGCATTTAGCTGGCATAAATAAGATCTGTATTGTAAGAAAACAAAATATAACCTCTTTTGCAAAGAAAATATAATTTTTTTTAAAAAGTCAAAGTCACTTATTGAAAGAGTACAACAGTGATTTTCAAATTAGAGATTCTGATTCAGTGGATATAGGGTGCGGCCCAAGTATCTGCAGTTAGGCATTCTGGATGATTCTGGATACGAGGGTTTGGGAAACACTGAAGTAATAATAATAAAATCTAACATGTATTGAGCCCATGCAGTGCTCTAGCTACTGTTTAAATGTTCTGTATAAATTAAGTAATTTAATCCCTCAACACACCTTTGTGCCAGAATTCAAACCCAGGCATTCTGGCCCCCCAGCCTAGGTTCCTGCTGGTGCACACTATAAGATACAGGGACTCAGATAATCGGGACGGTCTCTCCAAACTTCTGTTTTCTCATTTGAAAATTCAAAATTTATTCATTTGAGTGAGAAATAAATGAGGTATAGTTCATTAATACATATTAGAAGTGTTTTACACCTACATAGAAATATGCAAATATTGACTATTGCTATTAGATTGATGAATTATATCAGACTGAAAGCAATCCATTTTGTTTCCAACATCAAATGGGGAATAAGCAAGGCATTACAAAAAAGGACAGAATGAAAAATTGATAAGTAAATAGAATATTAGTTAGGAATGATTTAAATGATTGCTATAAAGTACCAAAGGGACATCAATTGTTTCTTGGTAAGTCATGACTGATCATCATTATTAGACAGTTTTAAAGCATGAACTAGTCATGTGTTGACATAGTGTGAACTTTTAGTGGTTTTCAAATCATCATTTTCCCCATGGGAAACCTGCATTATAAATCAAGTCATGGTCATATTTTTAAAGTTATATGATAATAAAAAGTTACCTGTATCATATTTGACCTCTGATATATATCCTCTTTTAACTGCTATTATCTCCTTTTTACTCTGATAAATCAAATAATTAAAGCACAAGGAAATGGTGGTGAACTCTTAATTTAATCTGCCAATAATATCAATTGACTAGGATAAAAATATTTATGCCTAAAATGAAATGTCTGCTATTGGCCAGAAATTTATGACAATGTTTTGTAAGATATCTATGACCCCATTATAACTCATAAGATCACATTATTGAGTTGAATCTTCAGTTACAGAGGATTATCTCAAGTCATGATGTGAGGCAATAAATTATTTCTTTTTAGGTTCATTCATTAAAACAAATTTCAAGATTAGATCACTGGAGCAATGTATATTTTAAATCTCAATGTATTATTGATTTGTGAAACATTTAGTTAGCTTTATTACTCTTGAATTTCTACTTATGTGAATTCTTTAAGTGAAAGATAACACATTAAACAGAATCCAGGACTGGAGTATAATCATTCATTCATTTAACCAAAATTATCATGTGGTTATTTTGTATCATGTATTGTGCTAGATTCTGGGAATTAAAAAATATATATGATACAGTGTATACTCTAATCTTTCTCTTTTAATTCAGTAGCGGGGAAAATCTTGACTCTAGGCAAAGTTTTTTATTAAATGTGTGGGGTAGTTGTGGGATAGTTTTCTTTTTTTGTTTGGGTTTTTTTGCCTTTTTTTTTTTTTTTTTTTTTTGCTTTTTTGTAAGGTAAGCTTAAAAGTGATGTTGCTATTACTCTGCAGGAGACGCTCTGTTAGAATCTTAATCTACAAAACAGTGGTTTTAATCGAACCACCAGCAATTCCACTGTGAATTAGACAGCAAACATGCTGTTACGGTACATTTTGGGCTTTCAGGAAAGAGAAATGGACTCCCCCAAGCAAAAATTGAAATCCCCTTCAGTGAGGCGGGAACAGAAAGCTATCAGAGCCAACACCCACCACCATGGAGAAAGGCATCGTTCTCTGACCTCTCTCAGCAAATATAAAGCAGAGCCAAAAAGCACTCTTCCTTAGTGTACATTTCAAACTTTTCAATGGTTTCCATTACTGCTATTGTGGTGAAAGAAACAGAGATTCTAACCTGGTAGGCCAAACCAATGACAACTAATTAAACACTAATCGCAGTTCAATTCCAGAACTGTTCAAAATCTCTTTTTCCATATATAAAGAAGTCTAAAGGCATTTGATCAATAAACTCATACTCAAAATAATTAATACATTGTTATATGAATCTTTATAATGTAAATTGGAGCAGGCACGGTAAATGAGCAGTAGTGATTATTTTTCCCCAATCAATTAAAGGTACACAAAGCCCTATTGTTTGGGTAAGGCTGTGTTAGATCCTCTAAAGTATACAGAAATCATGAGACGTTGTTCCTGCCGCAAGAGAGTTTAGGGAAGTCTAAGACAAGGAAAACATTTTGTAAACAGCACAGGACAGTCTGAAAGAGGTAAAGAATTCTGTACAAAAATTCTGTCTATGAGGAGAGCTGATGAAGATTGGGAGAATCGTATAAGTATTATTGATATCACACAAGTTTAATATTTTAAAAAGTTGCCTAAGTCTATTTGTTTCCAGAATAAGAAGATGAATTATGACAATGTCCCTAGTTTTGGGTTGTTTCATTATTTCTTTCATTAGCATTTGCACTGAAAATATAATGCCTTCAGTCTAATCTGATCCTATTCAAAGAAAAGAAGTAGATTGACTGCCTATTACAAAGAACAGCTTCCCATCAAATGAAAGAAAGAAAGACACATGGAATTAGTCCATGTGTGATCTGTAAAATTAATGTTAAGTACCATTGTTGACCATAAAACAATGTTTAATAAAAAAAATTGAAATCGAATGACCACATTCCCCCAAAATTCATTTTTTGCAATATGCTGTATTACAAAATGTCTTTTAAATCTTCTAAACCAATCCATAAAACTATATGTGATGGTTGTAAAATTAAAAGAATTAAGACATTTGCAACAATATTATCGTTACCATCAATGAGTAGCTACAAATATTCATACAAAAAATGGTAGGGAAAAAAGTCTTTCCACTCTTAGCCAGTATCTCCAGGATTGGTCGGATGAAAGCCAGAAATTGGTACTGAAATAAGGACAGTCAACTTACCCTTGGAAAATCTTATAGTTCTAATAAAATATCTTCATCTGAAGACTGGCCAGTGATATGAAGATTGTACCAAGAAAGTTGAATAACTAATGCTAGAATTCTCAAGTTCAAGTTGTAGGGAATTAGGACTTAGGACTAAAATGTCTGCAACCAAAAGTACAAGTTATACATTTCTAGTGGCACACAGGTAGATAAAAGTATTTAATGGGTTCTATCCTCTTTCTGAAGATAAAATCTCACCAAAAGCCAAACATTTTTTTGGAACAGAGAATATAAACTTTGTAACATTACAGATAGAACTGATAAAGACAAAAGGCATAAAAAGCAGCAATGACAAATTATGTTAATACCTTAATATGATGAAATATAGATCTGCAAAAATAGTAGTATGTTTCTAATCTCATGGAATTGCAACAATAAAAGGCCACTGAGGGTAGAATCTCATCAATGGTTTGAGGTTTATATTAGATCTCAGACTGCTGAGAGAGTTTTCCATGACCACTCAAGCTTCCACTCATTTTTATCTGAAAAACCCAATACCAATTATAACATTTATGTATTCCAAGCAAACTTCATATTTAAATAAATGTCCAAAGCATTCAGAGACAGGGCATGTGTGTCCTACTGCATCTGCTTTGTTCTTGGAATGTAATCTGCCTTGGTGCTGAATCCAAAGGGCCATTAATTATTAATAACTTACCCTGTGACCGTCACCATCTCTACCTCTTTGGGCCTTGGCTTTTCAGCTGGAAAATTATTAGAGCTAACCATACTCCTGGCTCATTACAGCTCCAACAATCCAACTTCTGTTATCTTATTTATGTTGACATTACTTGAAAGAAAAACACAAAAGATAATATTCTGACTTGTTGAAGTGAAATTTAAGCTTACCTAAGCAGATTCTCTAAATGGATGTCTTTTAATTTCACTGTTGCTCAGGGTGACTTTACTGATCAAAAGAAGCAGCGTAAAAAAAATGCTAAGTGAACTCATTGTGGTATTCTTAACAGTCCTAAATGTCAGTTTGAAGAATAGGCTGCTTCTTCTGAAGCACTCCTATTTAAAACAGAGTGGACGGCAACATTGATGGATGATCAAGGCAGTCTGAGTCACACAAGGGGACTCTATGCTTCTGCAAGTGAGGAGGAAAACGCAGAATTTTTTCTATCAGTCTTACACAACTATTAAATGCTGTTCGCTGCTCAAAATGCAGAACTGCCAACCAAAATCTGAGAGAAGATGATCCATTCTTCCCTTCCACCTGCATTGGTACGAACCACAGGCTGGGTGGGAACTTCTCCAAATTTCTTTATTCTGTTTCCCTTTTTACATCCTTTTACTATACAAACTGTTTCCTCTAGCTAACCTGTCAGAGAGACATCTGTTACTTTATAGAAGCCAACGCACATCGGTGTGCGTCATGCTTTAGTTATTCGCTGCCAATACTGGGACAAATCTTTTTCTAAGCTTTGTCTGAAAACTCTCTTTAGCTGCGTCAATCACCAGGAGTTACATGTGTTGCTCACCCCTCAATTCCAGACACCGGTAGCAGATGATGTATGAGCTTAGTTATCGTCTCCCATGCTGCTAAAATGGCGTGCTACTTCTATAGCTCCTTGCCAGTTTTTAAACTACCCTGTCAAGCACAGAGAATTAATAACAAAATATGAAGCATCTCTAATATAACCTTAATGCCCTTGTGCACCATTCTTCCATTACTTGTTCACCTTTCTGTCTCAAGCCAAGGGAACTAAAAGGATTAGATATAATGCTACAAATTAAAAAATGTGGCAGTGCATGGAGGCCTCAGTACATGTTTGCAAGACATAGAAGAAATATCATGTTATTACTGACACTTTAAATGCCATGCTTTGACATATCTGAAAAGTTTTTTGAGATCCGAAAAGATGATGAGAAGGGCTGAATCCTGAAAAGGCAAGTTAAAGGAATGGACCACTGTATATGGAACCATGTGTACTTGCATTTATTTTTATGTAGTCTTCCATTTGCTTGCTTTTCTGCCCTGAAGAAACTTGGCTGTCCATTGCAAAACCCTCTTCCTATCGACAGCATTCTACTCTATTCATCATCACGCAGAGTCTGTGTCAGCAGATCCAATGGCCTCTCCGAGTGTTGCTCCCCCCACACTGGGTGGATGATGAGCTCGGCTGATCCAGCCCTGAAAGTGCTGAGGGAGCTTCTAGCCCAGATGGCCTTCTTGCTGATCATGTCTGAGGGTTGTTTTGTTGTGTTTCGTATTTTTTTTCTAAGTTGGCTTACTCAATACAGGATATATGAGAGGCAGTTTTGGTCTGAGCCAACAATAGCAACAAAAAAGTTGAATTATGAATTACAGTGCTGCTTTAAAATCCCAAGACAATCACCAAAGATATTTTCCACTATGCTAAAGAGAAGTAATGGTGATATGTGTTTGTATGTATATCAATATTAATAGGTCCAAATAAAGTCTAATTTGTCAGTTAGTATCAAAAAATAAAAAACAAGGATTATGCATTTAATACACATATTCTTCTATAGAAGACATTGAAATTGTTTTTCTAATTCATTTTTTAAAGGTTAAAAATATTGCAGGTCCAATATACATGGCAGGCTACCGTCTTCATTGTTAGAGAAGAGTGCTCCCATTTCATTTCTGAATTCTCAGTGATTGTTTCTCTTCACCAATTACTAAACGTGCCATGGAGGGCCAAGTTCTAGTCCTGTTCTCAACTACCTGGAACATGTATCTGCACAAAAACTTGTCCCTGGTACTATTAGCCACTCAGTATTCCTTTCGGTGCTTCAAAAGGAATGATCCAGTTTAATTTACAGAGAGTCTGTCATCATAGTGTAGAGGAAAATGATACACCCACGTGTCCAAAGACACTACGCAATATGAATTTCGCTATAGGTTGAATGTCTATTTAAAGCTAACTTGGACTTGGGGTAGGAGGTGGGCAAGTGCAACATACGTAACCTAAACATCTGTACCCCCATAATATGCTGAAATAAAAAAATAAAAGGGTCTCACCCCAAGGAGACTGGAGGTGTACTCTCAATTCCCAGGCACTGCGCAAGGACCTGCAAGTAATGAGGCAACATAGAGACGCATTAATCCTCTTCAAGGGAACAGTAGATGCCAAATACTCGTTAATAAAAGCTTTCTGGAAACTTCCACAAAGAAGACAGTCACCTGCAAACAGTGCCAGGTCTGGGGAATGCAATGCCAGTTCATGACAGTCTCAGTCAAGCCAGACGTCCCCATTCCACGACGCCCCACACCCGCAATCCTGGAGAGATCCGCAAGTGTGGTTGGCAACATGAAGGAAGGGCTAAAGCACAGGTGAGGGAAGAGATCAGCAGCCTTCCACGATCTGTGCTCCCGTCCATCATTTGCAACTTTCCACCTGTAAAGGGTACAATTGGGTATGGGAAGAAGCTCTCCTCTTAAATTTGAAATTTTGACTATCACATAGGACTAGATATTTTAGTCTCTGAAATGAGACTGTGACTATTACCTCAAAAAAGCCATGAGACCACCATGGACAGGGAGGAGCTAATAGCCCTGTTTAAAGGAACAGAAAGGAACATTACAGTGCTTGACGATCTCTCTCAGAGCATGCTTTTCAAATTAACAGCTACCAGGTGCTCAACTCCATGTTATGAAAGTCGGATCTCCTTTAGAGCAAATAGATACGGAAGTTTGTTGTTTTGTTTTTTGTGTTTTAATCTGAGAAAGAATTTTAAAAAATTAGTTTCAGTCCTTAAACTGTGTAAATTAAAAGGCAACAACCAAGATGTCTAGGACTCAGAATTAAGTTTTGAGTTCAGGACTAACTAGGCTTATATATAGGTTAAGAAATTTATTATCCAAAATCTGTAATTTTATTTTATTTTTATTATTATATATTTTTTATTTCAGAAATCTAAGAATTCTACTATATCCTTTACCTTCTGCTTAAAAATATATATTCTTAATATTCCATTTGACTTTTTTTCAAATCTTTGGTTTCTGCAGCAATTAACATCCCTGTAGTCACACTCTGCCGTCTTTAGTCACTTGTGGCTAAACGGGCAGGAAGCATGACTGAATACAGGCTTTGGTGGAAGAGAAGAGAGAGATGGATGGCTCCTGTGTTCTTGGGAGAAGTCGAGGAGTATCCCTAAGGGAGGAAAAGTTGTAAAGTCTCTATCTGTCACCTTCTAACTGACTCAGATATGCTCTGGCTCCCAGAAACATCCTATCATTTTCTCTACTAATCTTTGAATTCCTTTAAGCCATGATAGAGAAGAGAAGCTGAATTTCACAATTGTGTTAGAACACTGGAATATCAGAAGCAAAACTAAAGATCATCTGGAAGTGGGAAGGTAACTGCATTTCACTTTGCATGTCAGCTCCCAAAATGGTACCGGTAGCCCACAGCACAGGGCTGAAGAGGACTATAAGGCCCAGTCCTTACTGAGGGGGTCATGATGAGATCCAGGGGTGAAAGTAGGGAATGTAAGCCATCTCTTTTCCAACCTGGACATGCACTTGTCCAGTTGCTTCCCCTCTTGCCTGCCTCTCCCCACAGCAAGGGCTATTTGACTCCCGGTTTCCTCCTCTGTAAAATGGTGATAATAGTATCTGTACCTGTACCACAGAATAATGGTGAAGTGTAAGTGAGCTAATGTGCATAACATGTTAACACACACACACACACACACACTTTGCCTATGCTGAGTGCCCAATAATGGTAGTTATCAAGTATTTCAACAGCTTTGCAAAACAAGATTTATTCTCATCTTTCAGGTAATTTTAAGATATTAAAAAAAAGGTTCCAACTGAGAAACACAACACCATACAGCTGTGAATTGCCAAGCTACGGTTCAACTCTAGATCTTTTCTGGCTCCAAACCTCCTTCTTATCCTTCTGTACCATTCTGCCTTCTAGAAACTGAAATCTGATTCTTTAGATTATAGCCATGGTAGTGGGATCCCATCACTTGCCCATCATCTTTTGGTTAATGTGTGTCTACACTTCAGAAGCTTGTTTCTTTCTGGAGGTCTTATCAACCTTGACATCCCTTCACCCCATAACTAAGTCCCCAGGGTTGACTAGGATCTCGTATCTGTCCCCATGACCTCACAGTACCCAACTCCTGCAAATGGACCTGTCTTCCCAGCTGCTACATCAGTGAGCAAATCTAGCCAACTCAGTGATTTGTTTTTGGAGCCCTGACCATGTGCCAGGCATATACTACCTAAACAACAGTGACCAAAGAGTCACAGCCCACGCCCTGAAGAAGCTTAAAATTTAATGGGAAGGCAGGCATTGAATAAAGTCACACAAAGATCTAAGTATGAGCTTTGATAATCGATATGAAGGAAAAGTACAGGGTATAACAAAGGAATTTGACCCAGTTTTGGGAGTCAGTTTTTGGGCCTCTTTTAAAGCACATCTCTTTATTGATATTTTGAGGACAAAAAAGTTGTCACCCTATGCTGATGTTATGAGGATTATAAGATATGGTGATTGTAAAGCACTAAGCACAATGTCTGTCACAAAGAATATTGTCAAATGTTAGCAATGGATGTCACTATTATCGTTTATTATTTTTATCTTTTGTGGAATAAGCATTTGTCCTGAGACCTGAAGGGGGTAGAGAACTTGGTCAGAAATTTCTTGGTTCTAACCTGTCTCCCTTTCCCTGCTATAGTTAATTGGGCCATGCATGGCTAAATCTAGATACATAAAATATTATATGTTCTCATCTATTTTAAAGAGCAAAGTGAGGTAAGGTTTTCAAAGTCACTAGCAAGGTCATAGCTGAGAACAAAACTTGGCTCCTAACTCCCCACCTAAGGCTCTTTCTATTACATCGCACATATTGTTATACTTCTTCATTTCAAAGTGATATCCCAATCAAAAACAAATTTGCAACAGTTGATAAAATAGCTTACCATGCAGCAACCTAGACTTCAAATATGCAACACAGCTTTCAGAATTTCTGCTTTTGTTGTCTTTCTTTCTGTTACATAAGCAAAGGCTCAAGCAGCCTGGAGTACAATCAGTAACCCCTGGTATCTGGTTTCATCAATGGCTTGAACCCAGAAGGTCCTGTTGCCTGAATTCTCTCAGTAGGATTCCTATTGGAAAAGTCAATGACAGGTTGAGGAGATTGGGTTCTGCAGATCTAAAGTATGATTTGATGCTTGTTTTTAATTCCTAGCATCAAAACCAAGCAGAGCAGAAAACAAACGTGAAATGAGAAAGATAAAAGGATGCAGATTAAAGAGAAGGGGCCGGGACAGAAGGAGCTTGGAGTGGTAGCAATTGCTACAATTCAAAGCGGCTGCGGAGATACCATCTGTGTGGTGGCAGCGTTTCCCAGATTCCTTTGCAAATCCCCCAGACAAACACACACGTGGGCCCCACCTGATGTGACTGATCGTGGACTTTCTAATAGTCGAAAGAGTCAAAGTCAAAGCAAGTCAAAATGAGACTTGATTATTCAAGGAAAAGGAATATCAATTTTTATTCCTTGCAGCAGCTTGAGATCCAATTCTCCTTTATCATTGCTGCTCTGAAAGAGGATGAACAACCCATTCAACTAAACACAAACCGCTGCATTGCACAATCTGAGAGCCCCCTGCCTGATCCAGGTGCTACCAGGTGTGGTAAAATCCACCAACTACCTTGCCTCGAGTCTTGCTGTTGCTGCACAGAACCTCAAGTAGTTTTGTACCCCTAAACAGCAAACTTGGCTTTGGCAATGGGTTTTTCCCTGTTCATCAGTTTGTTTGCATATTCATTCATTCATTCATGTACCTGTTGAGCATCCACCTTTACCAGGCACAATTCTCAGTACAGGGGAGCACAGAAAAATACAAAAGACAAATCCACTGCTCCACTGCCTTCATGGAACTTATATTTTAGTAGTGTTGGACTATTCACCAGCCTTACACTTATCGAACAGTTTTTATCTGCTAGGATTTATGCCGGGTGCTGGAAAAACAAAAATGAATGAGAACATGTGCCCTACCATGTACAGATACCAAAATATCGAGCAGATAATTGTATTACAGAGTGGCAGAGGCGGTATTAGAGACAGGTCTAAGAGAGGATAACTAACTTTCAATATGTAGGAAAAAATAATACATAATGTTTCTCAAAAGGACTTTAATTCATCTTTCTGTTTCATATTTATTTGTGCAATAAAATAGTAGAATACCTCAAAATGCTTAGAAGAGTATTTGGCACACATAAAACCTAGATAAATGCTGGCTTTTGTTGTTATCCACATTTGTTTTAGCCAGGCATGGTATTAGACACGTAGTAATATAAGGAACCCGGAGGCAGCTGAACCTATGAGTTAAATGAGACCAGAGACATTAAGTAAGTTTTCCAAGCTGGAAGTAGAATGCAAATCTCCAGACACCTAGTCTGGTTTCTCTCCAATATGATGCTGTTGCACATACTACGAACATAGCAGTGGAATTCATTGCACTATTTTTAAAAATGAATAATGAGTTTTTAACACGCTCTTTGTAGACAGGCCCAGAGAGCAAATGTGTCTGAATTCATCCTTTCTCAGCTGTATCAGACCCAGAAAATTCTCCTGGAGTAATGCTTAGGGAGAGAAAGCTTGGGATTCTGTCACCATCTGCTCTGAGTAAATACCACCACTGGCCTTGACTTATCATTCTGTCTTCCCAGATCTCCATGTTTGGATTTTTAGGAGAATACCAGGACACAGGCAGTCAACCGAGGTCAACTGGGGAATAGCTAAAGAATAAAATCAAGGCCATCCACAGTCTCTCATAAAACCACAGAGCCTGCTGAGCACACAGGGTTTGGGTTTGGAAACACCCTGGAGAACATAATTCCTCAATCCTCACAGCAGGGAAATACAGTTTAGATATGGAAGTCCAGGCATATCTTGCCCGTGGGCTATGTTTCCAAAGGCAAATATCGTTGACCGAGTTATTCTTTCATGCTGTGCTGTGGGTGTCTATAGGTTGAGGGCACTGGGAACAGAGCCAAGGCCGGGGAACAAAGTGCAAGGGAGATGTGGGCTGTCAGGGGTGTGATGGGGTCAGAAGCCAGGCAGTCAAGTAACAAATGTTACCAGGTGGAGCAATGCAGCAGGGCCAGAGCTCCTGCAAATACGAACCCACTGGAAGTGAGGTCTTCAAAGTTCAGCAGCTAAAGATTCAGGTAAGGAACCCAGAAACCAAACCATACAAAGCAAACAGCCACATACAGCATAACAGCAGCAGCAAGAAAAGGACCGTAACATGGAGACGCTTTCTGACCCAATCTCACTGCCTGCCCTTCCTTCTAATCCTGTTGAGAGCCAATTATAAGCAAGCGGACCAAAAGCCCCTGGGCTGTTGCCTGTCAGTTGTTACTGGGTTAGGTTCTCCTGCAGGGGTGGGGCACAGTCAGAACTCTGGCTGCAGCACACTTACGAAGCTCAGCCCCAGTCAAAACCCCACAAGGAGTGAGCTCTTGGTAAGAAGCGGAAAGAGAACACATATTTATTCATTCAGATATTTATTCAGCACCCTCTACGTGCCGAACACTGTGCTAAGTGCTGGAGATAAAACTGGCAGACAAAAGCAGCCATGGTCTCTGCCCTCACATAGCTTACAGACTGGTTGGGGAGAATAGACAATAATCTAATTGCAAATTGAGAGAGAGAGAGAGAGAGAGGAGGGGGGAGATCACTATGTCACGTGCTCAAAAAGAGAAGTACCCAGTGCTGCCAACATGACACGAACTAGTCAGGTGGTCAAGGAAAGCCTCCTAAGGAAGTGGCAATAGAAAGAAACTAGGATAGGGTGATGAAGAAGATCCCAGTTCTTCCACTAATGAACTCTAGCAGAAAGAGACGTGGCCAAAATAAATGCCTGGTCTATTTCAAAATTTAAGTTTTATGATTAACCGATGAATTCACAAACCAAGTAACAACTGGTAGCAGAAACCACTGCGTGTAGATGCTGTGCAGAGTCCAAGGTTAAAAGGTACAGACCCCGTTGTGAAGAAGATATATTGAAAAGAAGTCCAAGTCTACCTCATGTTTTTATTGGATTCCTCCTATGTGCCAGGTGCTTTACATTTGCTGTTTAACACAGAGAGGTAGCTGCTCTCCTATTCCTGTTTAACAGATGCGGAAACCGAGGTTCAGACACATACTTTGCAGGGTCACAGACCTGAGTCCGCTAGTTTCATCTCTGTCTGATTGCCGAGCCAATGCACTTTTTATGTAAAACAATGCCTCTAATCAGAACCCTGCATGAAAGGATTTGGGGTGCGAGCCCACTTTTTTTCCCTTCAGCAGAACAGAGTTCTATTCAAACCTGAACTATGTATGTGTGTGCAACCATAAATATGTATGGTTTAAAACTGTCACTTTTATTAGTGTACCGTAAGAGTACACACACACACACACATACACACACACACTCTCACTCTTAGGCTACTAACATTCAAAAGATCCAAATATAAAAAGGCACCCAGTCCTAAGCCATGAGGAACATAAATTTAATCTTTCTTTATTTGCTCAGAGTACCCTTCAGGATCTTAAAAATGTGCAGGTCATCATTCTGAACATCAGTTATCGCAGTACGGTAATGGGCTTGATGTGCTACTTAATGAAGTGTTACCAAGTCATAAAATGCCAATATTTAAAAACCACCAAGGTCTTTAATTACCATTCTTATCGAGGATTTGTCAAACCATGTTC
The DNA here is from genome assembly GCA_963575035.1 of Avahi laniger. Classification (NCBI taxonomy): domain Eukaryota; kingdom Metazoa; phylum Chordata; class Mammalia; order Primates; family Indriidae; genus Avahi; species Avahi laniger. The sequence goes on along the minus strand of CAUYSK010024894.1, from coordinate 2,004 downwards.
CACAAGAAATTTAATTCTATGAGAGGTTAAAATGTGAACCGGAGGAAAAAATATATATATTTGGTTAAATAAATTCAAGAAATAATTTCATTTTATTTTAAATCATCATGGATCCTCTCAGAACCTATAATGTGGTAATGGGAATATGATCTTACGATGGAGGAAAGAATACATAGCTTTTCCTAAAATATTTAGTGTTATGATTTGAATATTTGTCCCCTTCAAAACTCATATTAAAATCTAATCCCCAAAGTGGAAGTATTGGGGGTGAGGACTTTAGGAAGTGGTTTGGATTAATGGATTAGTGGTTAATGGATTCGTATGTTATCATGGGAGTGGGATTGGTAGCTTCATAAGAGGAAGAAGAGAGACCTGAGCTAGCCCACCCAGCCCCTTACCAGACAACGGCCTGAGCTGCTTCAGGACCCTGCAGAGCCCCCACCAGCAAGAAGGCCCCCACCAGATCCAGCTCCCCGACCTTGAACTTCTGAGCCTCCATAAGTGTAAGAAATAAATTCTTTCTCTTTATAAATTGCCCAGTTTCAGGTATTCTGTTATAAGCTACAGAAAACATTTTAGCTATGAAATGAAACATAATATCCTTTTCTGGAACAATTTTTCAAAACAAAACACAATTTTTGTAACAGAGGTTATTACAAGCTACTTGTTTCATGCACAGACATATAGGCAAAGAGATTAGCTCTTCTTTTATCCAAGGTTACTGCCAGTTTTGGGTACAGCAAAGACCAGAATCTGGGATTTAAGATTCAAGGATTGTCCGGACCTTCTCACGCATCCTAAACCTGAACTGGCAAACCATATTTTTTGTCTGTGTTTGGGGAATGAAAACATATATTTACATTCATGTTTTCTTTTCTCCCTCACTTCCTTTTTCTCTCTGTTCTGGTGTCAGAAATTAAAATGTCAAAGCTCTGTAAACAATAGCTCTCACAGGATTAAAAAAATAAAGGGAAGAAAAAGGTACAATTTTAAGAATATTCAAAAACATAAATAATTTGCTATTACGGCCTGGGTTTTCCAGGATATAAAAGTTCCCTGGGGCTTTTGTCTCTTGATTTTTTAGATCCTAGTTACCATCCACAGGCCTCAGGGTGGGTGGTGCATGGAGGCCGGGCAGAACCGTCAAAATTCCTGGTGATTTATGTAGAAACCCGTTGCTCCTCTAGCTTTGCTACTACGGCATTTTTTGCTCCAGACTCTGTGATTATGAAATGTCACCGTGGAAACAGTTCCATATTCTCTTAAAAATATAAAAGCAACTGAAATGAAAAACCATCCAGAATCTCAAGCTCTCTTGGACTTTACAAGCTTTCTGCAGAAGCAAGCAGAGTGATTTTGTGTGGGGTGATGAGTATGCTCGTCCTCTAAAAATAATCTCGCTTCCACTGTCTGATGACGTGTCTAAAATTCCACCATTAAGGAGGCAGGAGACCCTATCGGAAGCACAGATGCCAGAATACAACCTAGTGGAGACTCTGTGCCAGCCCAGAGATAATGCAGACTCACAGAAACAGCGCGAGGTCTAGTGTGTCTAGAAATGTGCTCATTAGCACCCAGGTGCCCGCTACCCGCTGGGCAGCATTCGAGATACATGGAGTATTTGATCAGACTTAAAACTAGACAGCCAGAATGGCAAGTGCAGCGGGGTCACATATAGGGATTTAACTTCCTACATCGAGCTCTGCTTATTGACAAACTAGGAAAACTGAGAGGCGGAGAGAACAACTGGAGAATTTCAGTGGTTGCCTTTTTTTTTTTATTCCAAGGTATTGTGAGGGTACAAACATTCTAGTTACACTTTATGTCTTTGCCTCACCCAAATATAGGTTAAAAGCGTGCCCTTCCCTCCCTTTAGTGCTCCCCGTGTCCTTTAGTTGTAGATTCGCCCCTCATCCCCCTAATCCCTGGAGAGTATTTCTGCCATGTGATCACCCTAGTGTTGATCAGTTAGTACCAATTTGATGGCGAGTACAAATGGATCCC
>CAUYSK010024890.1:0-12174 GCA_963575035.1 Avahi laniger | reverse complement strand
GCATTGCATTTTATTAAATTCATTTTGGTGGTGGTGTGGAGGGAAGATGTTTCAAGGATGTAAGCAAGAGCAAAGGCTGAAACAACAATTAGGAAATGATAGCAATAGTCTAGATGATTATAACCTACTCCAAGATGGTTGCAGCAAAGTTGGAAAAGAGGGCATAATTACTACAGGTAAAATTAAGAGGTAGGATTGATATGAACTGGTCACAATTAGATGCTGGATATGAAAGAAATGAAAGCATTTGAGATCAACATGGGCATCCTGGCTTAAATTTTTAGGTAGGTGGAGATTTTAGTCCAAAGAATGAAAATATAATGGGTCAGAGAAGAGACACTTGGGGATTGGACAAAATGTTAAGTTATGTTTTACACATAATGACTTGGAGGTACCTTTAGGACATCCAGGGGAAATTAGTAGACAGGGATTGGAGCTCAAGAGAAAGATTAGGGCATCATTTAGGATCACAGAGACTAAGTCATGCAAAGTCACTAGCCAATAAGAGTCACAAGAGATCAAACCCAGGCTCTCTGACTCTAGAGTCCGGGCTGTTAAGGATTATGCTCTGACACAAATCCCTTCCTTCCTTCTTGCTCTCCACCCCCACCTTGAAGGACAGGACTTTGCAAGCTTGTGACACCACTCTCTAAACAAGCTTCTTATTGGGATCTAAATATAGTTTCTTAGCACTCACTTTCTATCAGATTCCATAAATGTTTCCTTTCCTCCTAAGAGCTGAGAGTCTTGCAAAAGTGGTCTCCAGTCCTTAATTTATCATCTCCTGATCACTTTTCAACTTTTCAAAATTCTGGTTTCTGCCCACAAACTCAATTTAGTCAAGGTTATACAGATGACTTCCTCATTGCCAAATCCGAGGGAGATTTTTAGTTCTCATTTATTTAAGCTGTTTATAGTACAGAATTTGTTGTTTATATATGTATCCTTTTCTGCACACACACACACACACACACACACACACACAAGTGAATCTATGTGCACATGTGTGTGTATTGAGGGAGAGAGGAGGAGTCATGACAGAAATAGAAAGTTTAGAAAACCAGAAGGAAATGGCCAATTATAATTATGCCGCACTCACACTGATCATTCATAAGCATGCATGTTTCATACAGAGTTACAATCTACTCCCAATTCTAAAACTTTGACTACTCAACAAGTATTCTTTTCAGTGCAGGGCTCTCATTTTGAGGAAAAATTGTTGAGATAGCCTACTGAATATGGCTTCGTATCCCAGATTTTTCCCCCTCTTCTGAAAGCATCCAAAAGCAGTAAGTAGAATTAAAAAAAAAACCAAAAAACCTGAAACTCCATCTTCAGTGAACTAGAACACAGATAATCTACAGTCTCTAACATATGTGTAATGACCACTAAACTAGCTGAGGTTAATTCAAGTCATGTAGAAGGAAGTTAAAAGGGTACCGAGAAATCCTGAAAGTGGTGGGTTACAGAAGGATTTCATAAAAACACATTTTCTACAGTGAGTGAAGAAATCTGGTGGCCGGACTGGCAATAAAAATCCTTCTGCACTTCAACTTTGAAAAGAAGTAGATTGGAAACTACAGAGGCAGAAAAATTATGCAAGGCATTACACGGACAGGCCATATTTGCAGGAAACGGTCTACCTCTGTGGTAGCAATGGGAGCCCATTTGGATTGTGACCCCTGGAAACTACTCTGCCTCCTCTTCCCCCTCCAAGGAAACTTCTTTCAATGGCTAGTCCAGAAAATTCAACTCATTCGATGATGGATAATTTTTTTAAAGTGTAAAATATCAACCCAAAGACACTCTAAGAAAAATATGTGGAAAAGTACGGTAAACCTACCAACAAAGAATATTCACCGGAAAAATGGTAAATGAAAAATGTAAACCTTTAGCCATATGCTTAAAGAAAAACACCACATCTCTGAAAGAGAAAAGAGAGCACAAAGCAGATACAAGAATTCATGGGAGAGATGGCAAGATACTTATGAAAAGAAAAAATAGACTAGAGAAAAGAAATTAGATGTAAAAAATGAGAGCGGAGGAGACAAGTCTATTACTATTTACAAAGAATATGCCTGTATACTTGGAAAAATCTGTGCCCTCTCAGGCTTGCAATCTGGTCAGGGAGACAGGACAAATTACAAGGACTCTAGGAGCTAATCTAAGGACTTTTTTTATGTGTGTGTCTGTACAGTTATGAGGCGCTTAATGACAGAGATATGTTCTGAGAAATGCGTCATTAGGTGATTTTGTCGTGTGAACACGATAGAACGTACTTCTACTAACCTCGATGGTATAACCTGCTACACGCTTAGGCCACATGGGAGGCCTGTTGCTCCTAGGCTACAGATCGTACAAGGTACTGTACTGAATGCTGCAGGCAGCTGCCTCACAATGGTAAGTATTTGTGTATCTAAACATAGAAAAGTACAGTAAAAATACAGTATAAAAGGTAAAGAAATGTGTAGGACACTTACCATGAATCGGTAAGGACTGGAAGTTGCTCTGGGTGAGTGAGTGGTGAGTGAATGTGAACGCCTAGGACATTACCTGTGCACTACTGCAGGCTTTATAAACACTGTAATTTAGACTACCCTAAATTTCTTAAAAACATTTCTTTCTTTCTTCAATGATAAATTAGGCTTAGCTTAATGTAACTTTTTTAATTTATAAACTATACTTTTTAAAACTTTTTGACTCTTTTGTAATAGCACCTAGCTTAAAATACACATTGTATAGCCGAACAAAAATATTTTCTTTCTTTATATCCTTATTGTTTAAGATTTTTAATTTTTTTTTTTTTACTCTTTGAACTTTTTTGTTAAAAACTAAGACACAACAATGCAAATTTGCCTAGGCCCACACAGGTCAGGATCATCAATGTCACTGTCCTCCCCGTCCACACCTTGTCCCACTGGAAGGTCTCCAGGGGCAACACCATGCATGGGGCTGCCATGCCCTATAGCAGTGCCTTCTTCTAGAATACCTCCTGAAGGACCTGCCCGAGGCTGTTTTACAGTTAACAATTTTTTTAATAAGTAGAATGAGTATACTCTAAAATAAAGAAAAAAAATCTAGTAAATATATAAACCAGTAACATAGCCATTTGTTATCATTATCAAGTATTATATACTGTGCATAATTATATATGCTATGCTTTTATATGGCTGGCAGTGCAGTAGGTTTATTTACACCAGCATCACCTCAAACACATGAGGAATGTATTGTGTTATGGCATCCTTAGGTGATAGGACTTTTTCAGATCCATTGTAATCCTATGGGACTACCGTGATACATGTAGTCAGTCAATGACTGAAACATGTGACTCATGACCATAGTACTTTGCTAAGGCTGCTTAACCAATGCAAGGTGCCAGCCTGGTCGTGCTTCCTCTGAAGGATCTAGAGGAGAATTTTTCCTTGGTTCTTCCAGCTTCTGGTGGCTCAGGCTTTCTTGACTCATGTCAGCATCACTCCAATCTCTGCCTCTGTTTTTACATGGTCATCTCCTCTGTCTCTGTGTCTTCTCCTCTTCTGTGTAAGTCAAATATTTCTCTCCCTTTCTCTTATAGGGGCATTTATCATTGGATTTAGGGCCAACCCAGAAAATCCAGGATACTCTAATCTTGAGATCCTTAATTTAATTACAGTTGAAAAGACCCCCTTTTCCAAATAAGGTCACATTCTTAGAAACCAGGAGTTAGGATGTGGACGTATCTCTTGGGGGAACAGCATTCAACCCACTCCTTGCAGGATGTCCCCTTTCTTTCAGCATGTTAGTGTGCTTTTAGTCTTCTCTGAAAGAACGGTAGACCTAGCCCCTAGCTCGCTGTCTGACCTTTGGGCATGTGACCTAACTTCTCTCTGCTCAGAGTTGTCTGTCCAAATGGGAGCTGTAGATATGCATTTGGCAGGATTGTTTAAAGACTAAATGATGCGTGGAATGCAAAGCTATTTGAGCTGCTCAGTAAATATTCGAAGGGGTTATCTCACCGTGGTTAGCATCTGTAACGGTAGAGACCAGGAGGACCCCAGCTTTTCTACTTTTAGTCGTTTAGTCATGCAAACAGGCATTTACCTGGGTCCCTCTGCTGTCACGTGCCAGCGCTAAGGAACGCTTTGGGGGCTTACTCCAACCTCAGAACTCCGGCTTTGCTTTCAAAGCCTTGCAGCTCAGGGCCAGACAATTGGAGATCCACTATTTTAAGCTTTAGGACACCAGCAGGTGATCTGAGTTACGTTAATTTCAGAGTCCTCAGGCTTATCTTCCAATTTTTTTTTTTTTAAATAGAGATTAGAGTTGACTCGAAGAGCCAAAGGAAGCTGCATGGGGAGGTATCTTTGTTTAACATCCGTCTGTCATTTAACACCACTTGTACGCCACAGGGAGAAGGGAGAGCGGCTTCAGAGCTCAATTTAAGTTGCAAGGGTCTAAGCAGCGCTTTTAAAAGAAGACAGATAACAGCTTCCTGTCTGGGAGAGATTACTGAAAGAGAAACACTTTGATTCAGCGTTCTTTACCTTTTTGGTGAGAATGACCCTCCCTTCCTTTAACACCCCGTAAATTCCAGGGAGGAGTCATTTGTAGTTAATCAAGTAAGATGTTTTAAGTCCTTGCAAGTCTTTTCTTCAAGGTAAATATTTATTCTCTTCAAAAACCAAGGAGTGTTTAAAACCTTTACTTCTTTAAGAGGAAATTCTTTTTTCTGATAAAACACCTTAGTTAAATAAAAATTCCCACAGAGGCCCGATTTATAAAACAAGAAGAAACTGCTCATGATGGATATGTAAATTTGTTTGTAGTAATTATTTCACTATCTCTATGCATAGCAAAACATCATGTTGTACATATATCTTAAATACAAAAAATAATTTTTTAAAAAGAAGCAGCTTCTTTCATTTAGGGAAAAGAAGTCATGGTTTAGACTCTGAACAACACTTGTCCAATATAGGGAACCGCTGGGGCAGGAAATATCTTCTCCTTGGGGAACATCGCAATTAGTCCAGGGCAGACTGTCACCTGCCTGAGGACGGGGATGTGAGACATTTGGGACAACCAGAGAATGCCTAAATTTTGATTTGTATTTCAAGTTGCCTGTGGTAAAGCTTGTTCTGTAAAATCCCATAATTACGAAAAGAAGCAATCAGATGTCACCTACACTGACTATCTCAGGATTCCGAGGTTAAACCGAGAACAAAAATAAAGCTAGGGCGGGGCGCGGTGGCTCACGCCTGTAATCCTGGCACTCTGGGAGGCCGAGGCCGGCAGATCGTTTGAGCTCAGGAGTTCGAAACTAGCCTGAGCATTAGGGAGACCCCGTCTCTACTAAAAATAGAAAGAAATTAATCGGACAACTAAAAATATACAGAAAAAAATTAGCCGGGCATGGTGGCACATGCCTGTAGTCTCAGCTACTTGGGAGACTGAGGCAGAAGGATTGCTTGAACCCAGGAGTTTGAGGTTGCTGTGAGCTAGGATGATGCCACGGCACTCTAGCCCGGGCAACACAGTGAGACTCTGTCTCAAAAAAAAAAAAAAAGCTAGATCCACTATTGATACCAGCCTTAGGTGCAGTCCTGGGAGATTTGACAGGTATTTGCAAGTGGTTAAGAGTATCTGTGCAGAAGCTCAAACTTCTGGTTCCAATCCCAGCTTTATGGGGACTTGGTGGTCCCCATACCAGCCAGCAGCATCAGCATCACCAGGGGGCTCGTTGTGAATGTACTGAATCAGAATCTGCATTTAACAAGACCCTCATATCATTTGTATGTACATTAAATTTTGAGAAACCCTGATCTAGTGAAGCAGAAAGACCCTGGGTGACCCCCAATAAGTCCCACCTCTTATTGCTCATCCCTTCCTGTAACCTCCTGTCCTTAAGTGTGAGTGGGACTTGTGACTTGCTTCTAGCAAAAGACAAAGCAATGACAAAGGGGAAGTGATTTTGCAGATATAATTAATGTCCCAAATTAGTTAGCTTTGAGTTAAAGGGAGAGTGTCTTGTGTGGGCCTGCCAGTATCAGGAGAACAACACTTAAAAGAGGGACCAGACCTTCCCTGAAGTGAGAGACTCTCCTTTCAGGCTTGATAAAATAAACGACCTCTGTGCTGAAGAATCCCATGTGGAAATGTGGGACCCGAGGTTGCCCTCTAGCTAATAATCAGTAAAAAGCAGAGCCCTTCACCATATAGCTGCAAAAACATGCTTTCTGCCAACAACGTGAATGAGCTTAGAAATAGATTGTTCCCCACTTGAGCCTCCAGATGAGAATGTAGCTCAACTGACAACTGGATTACAGTTTTGTAAGACCCTGGGCAAAGGGCCAGTTAGGACATACCTGAACTCTTGACCCACAGACACTGTAAGTTAATAAATGTGTGTTGTTTCAAACTGTTAAACTTGTGGTAACTTGTTAAGCAGCAATAGAAAACCAGTACTAACAGGGCAATTTGTTTATCTACTCTTTGACTTAGTTTTGTCTAAATATAAAAAAGGGTAAATATAGTATAACCATGGGGTTATTTTGCAGGTTAATGAATAATATGTGTAACATGCCTAAAACTGTGCTTGGTACTTGGTAAGTGCTCAGTAAATTGTATGATTATAGCATTTACCTGATACAGAAAATTACATAGTTTAATACTTCGCCTTTTGAAAACTGCTTTTTAATAGAGCTGAAGCAGTATGGACAAAATGAATGAAGGTCCAGAAGTTATGTTGCATCTCATGTATATGAGCTTCCAGGACACGAGTCTTAAGTGTGTCTATTGAATTTGCGTCAGTGAAAATGTAGGTAAGTACGGCTAGACTTTGTGTCACTGCTTGTATCAGGCTTGTTAACCTAAAATAATCTATCCAGGCATCTGTTGGTTACAATCAAAAGTGGGAAAACATGTACCATTGTCTTCATTTTATAGACAAGTGGAGCCGTAAAGGAAATGATTTGTCCTTGTCATGGAGGAAATACATGACATAAATGGAATTGAAGTCCAGCATCTTGATTCAAACCTAAATTCAAATAAGTCATTTGCTGTGTGGCAAAAGACAGATTCAGGCATAGGATGGACTATATAAAATGGGCATTTCTCAGGGAAAATTTCAGTTCTTGCTTCTTTTTTCTGAGTCTGCACCTCCTAACCTGCCAATCAATAAGCCATCCATTTTTTCTCTTTGACAGAAACTTTGTTTTGGGATTTGCAAAATGTCAGTTCTGATTATATACCATTGCTTGCAGGTATAAACAACGCAGAAGCAATAGCAGGTCTCCAAGCCTTTGAATGGCAGCATGGATGCTGTCAGAACAATAAAATTAGAGTGGGAGATGAATTCCATCCTTTCTTCTGACACTCAATTCTTTTGAAGCCTTTACATGGACCTTCCTATGCAATGCAGTACCAGGCACTTCCTTTCTTGGTATCCGTGTCATTCTTTGTCAATGCATGTGTTACCTTCTTATTGGAATGACCTTTTTATTATATTTAGAATTCTGTTCAGATATATTTAATTACAATGCCCTCTCAGGATATTTATATTTGGCAGCCTCCTGTTATATTGCTCTGTGTTTTGAAGCTAAATATGCATTCAGGAGTACTTTTTGTTCTACTCTACCAAGGACATCTATATTTGGTTCTTGGCATATACTACAGGTGGGGTCACTCTGTAATTGAACTTTCATAAATCATCCTCTGATATGTACAACCAAATTCCCACAACCTTTTCTTCCCTCTGAAACATTTTCCAAGCCACTAAATGTGGCTATTCCAAAAAAAAAAAAAAAAACAAGAGTAGGTTTATCTCTCTCAGTATATGTTTTACTTTTCATTATTTTATCAAATAAAGCTTTAGGTGTTGTTGCTAATACAAATGTGATATTCTCACTTTAGCCTGCTGAAGAGGTGGCTGAGTTGTGAAGTTATATTGTCCTCAGTTGTTCATGATAATTCAATAGAGTGTGTGTGTGTGTGTGTGTATATATATATATATTCATATTCATATTCATTAATCAATTTAATATGCCAGTCTTGATATTTACAAGTTGTCTCAATTAATATACAGTAATCTTCATATATATAAATATTTATTTATATCCTTGTATTAGAAGTTCCTGGATTCCTAATATAGAGACCAACATAATTAAACACTATTTTTTGGTGGCAAAAACCACAATAGAGTGTGTGTTAAACTCATTCAAGAATACTGAGGATAGTGAAAAAAAAAGTGAGCATAAACTTTCCTTTAGAACATCATCAGAGGCAAACCCAATGCAATCACAATGGTGATGATGATGTTGATGATAATAGGCATACCTTCTTTTAAAAACTGAATCCAGCTAAGTTTATATAGAGACATTTGTAATGGACTGTGTAAGGAATGTTACATGCCAAAAATGGTTTAAGAATCTTTCAGGGATAAACAGCACTAGAGAATAATACAAAATTTTTAGATGACAGATTTTCCTTCAGAAAGCTTTCACTGTCACTGTGTTTTCATGATGTCTTAAGGGAAACTGAGACACAATGAGATTAAAGTAAATTGCACAATCACATAAGAAACACAGCAATGCTACAGGATTTAGAATATACTGTCATATTTCTTTCCTATTGTATCTTATAATAATCAATTTGGGGGGGCAACATAGGCTATAAACAGGAATAATACGATGCAGGTATACACAGGCACAGCTAGTAGAGTTGATAAAATGTTAAAACATGCTTGTGTCCAACACTCCACCTGGACACTCCAGATCCAGCAACTAAGACTAACACCTGGTGTATAGTGGCACCTTCCAACCTCAGCTTCAACTCAGTGTTCAGGCTGTCCTAGTGGTTCAATATTTTGAATGTCATTCATTGATAAATTTTTTATTTAATAATAACTAATTTTGGTTCTGGTGAAGTTTCAATGATACAAGTGACCTGTAGCTGTCTTAAAAAGGATGGTAATATGTTTTCTCCTCTTTCTATTGTAGTGTGTTTCCTTACATTTTCATCTCAAATTCTAAAAATGTCAATCTACCTCTGCTCTGTAAAGTTCCAATCTGGAAAACTACTTCGTGGAGTCTGATATTTGGAAATATGAATACCTTATTGGAATTGCTAAAAAAAAAAAAAAAAAACTCTTGCTGAGACAAAGGAGACAAAAAAAAATAAGTGGAGTCACTCCATATACTTTAAAACAGTAATCTGAGGAGAACATAAATATTATCAGAGTGATTTTGGAGAATGCAAGGATTTGGCTACACAGTGGCACATCTTTCTGGTTATGATAAGCTTGCCTCAAACACATAAGAATGAATAAGAATTTTTATTTTCTCCAGAAGATAAACAATGACAATCTGTGAACTGAGTTAGATAAATCTCATGAGTCTTTTTTCTTTAAGCAAGGGAAGACTAGTAACTGAAGTTTGAAATATTGAGAAGTGAATCACCCTTGTCTTTCCACCATGACAATATGACAAGGTTAAAGCAACATTTTACATAGCAAAGATCCACCTTAAATTTTCAATGTATCTGCATGGCTCCAATGTCAAGACTAGTTCTTAGAGAAGGAGACTGGAGATTGTTCAGAACTTCTAGCTTAGGCTAGCTTAATCTCAACTGTATTCTCTGTGAAGTCAAGTTGATTATTTCCCCATTATGAGCTCAACTCTTTTGCATCCCTAATCCCCATTTGCCAAGTCAAACTTTCTTCTGGTTGGTAATGGCCAGCCCATACCAACAGGTGCATACATTGCTAACTGATGATCAGTTTCATTTTAATCTTTTCCAGGGCTGTGTGTACTTCTGATTTAGCATGAAAGGCACAGCCTCATTACCTTTCTCTCCCTACTCAAGTGGCACTACTCAAGGTCCCACTACTGAATGCTATTGGTGAAACTTTGTCTTTTCCGATACAGTACCAGACCCTAAGAACACAGCCTGACTTTTCAGTCAGTAGCTGAACAATATGATCTCATGTTTCTCTTTTGCTGTATTCCCCCACTGGACTTTGAGAAACAACTCAGTTGCATTTTAGTCTAAAAATACAGCTGACTTGCTTGACCTTTCTATTCTTCAAAGTCTCTTGGGGAAAACTGGGATATCAGCTACCTCCTTGAACATTTCACAGCAAAAAGCAGAACATGTTCTTTTTCACTGCTTTCCAGCTACCAATTGCTTGTCTCAGCAGGCAGCTATGCTGTGGTTGGAAAAGGCAGCCTTGTAACAGACCTAAGACTTATTTAACCAAAAGCAACCTCTGGGGCTAACCTACAAGCACAGTGAGCCTCAGTCAATCATTTTCTGTGCATCTAGTGTGTCTTATGTCAAGAACTTGTGATTAGAAACTCTAAGAGTGGGACTTAAAATCACTTGGGCTCCTGAGTGCCTTTGGGACTCTCAGCTTATATTTGGGACATATACGAAATATGAACAGGACATTGAAATGCACCAAATGTGGTACAATCAAATGTATAAGCCAAGATCTGTATCGGAGGCAAGTTGTTTTGGTTAAATTACCATTTTTGAATGCATTTAAGTGAAAGTAACCTTTTATTTTAAAGCAACTAAGCATAGACTCAAAAAAAAAAAAAAGAAAAAAGGTGTAAATAAAAGCAAATAAAAATTTTTTTAAAAGGATAAACCATGAACATCTTATGTTTTAGTCCCTTAAAGGGTCTAAAGCATAAAAATGTTGGGGAAGTTTAGATTTTTTTATTGTATTCTAGGTTTCCAGTTTTTCTTCCCCAAAGATCAACTTATTTCTTAAACTTGCTCTCTTTATTTTCAGAATTATCCTAGAAAATCCATATATCAATTGAATGTAACCCATAACTTGCCCACTTTACTTAATATCTTAATCCACCAAAGATAGCTATTTCTCAAATACCACTTATATGTCTTTATAAACTACTGATTTAGTCTATTCAGGCTGCTATAAATAAATACCATAAACTTATAAATAACACCTGTTTTATTTCTCACAGTTCTGGAGGCTGGGAAGTCCAAGATCAAGGCACCTGAACATTCTGTGTCTGGTGAGGGCCCACTTCTTCTCACCATAAACTCACATGGAAGGGGAGAGAGGGTCCCTGGGGTCTCTTTTATAAGGGCACTAATCCCATTCATTAGGGCTCCACTCTTGTGACCAGTTCATCTCCCCAAACCTCCACCTGCTAATACCATCATATTGGGGGTTGGAATTTCAACATGAATTTTGGGGATACACTTGCCTTTATACCTGTTCCTCTGCTCTTTGTTCAATTAACTGACAGTCAGTACCTAGCCTCAGCAGTCAGCTATGTGAGTGATCTGTCTTGGATGTGTTCCTCAGTTGAGAAAGGCAACTCCAGCCCCAGTAGCCTTGTAATTGAGAGAGATCCCAAAAGAGAACCTCCCAGATGACCCTGGTCAATGTGCAGAACCCCTTTTCAGATGGCAAAATTACCTACATTTTAATAAAGATCATCTGAAGGGTTCAGCTTTGTTAAGCCTCCTGACAAATTTAAGGGCATAGCTCGTAGACCCTTTCAACTAGACAAGAAATCTTCTAAAAATCTTAAAGGTACTGTCTCACCCAGGGTTGCGAGACAAAATACAGGATGCAATATTCGGCAATACTCATACTATAAATTTTTATTCATTCTTTATCTGAAATTCAACTTTAACTTCCCTCATTTATTTGCTAAATTTGGAAACATAGCACAGTATCCTGAATCTCTACCTAAGAAAGACAGAATCTGGCCTCAAAGAGACTACTTCTCATCCACATCCATAATTTTATCCTTGGCTTCTTATTAAATCAATATAGAAAGTAAATTTCCTAGATCAATCAAATTCACTTGTTAAAATGCAGCAAACCTTCCCCAAGATCGTTTAAGAAAACCTTTATTCCCAACATTCCCAAAACTTTTATAAAATATGTAACTGGATCCTACAAAACAAATTGAAAAGCAAACTAGAATTTAGATTTTGGAATGATCACATTGAATGCAAATAAAACATCTCTAATCATCAGGGAAATGCAAGTCAAAACCACAATGAGATATCAGTTATCTCCAGTGAGACTGGCCTTTATCAAAAAGTCCCAAAACAATAAATGTTGGCGTGGATGCGGAGAGATAGGAACACTCATACACTGCTGGTGGGACTGCAAACTAGTGCAACCTCTGTGGAAAGCAATATGGAGATACC